>JAINUV010001490.1:916538-1057159 GCA_020205505.1 Panax japonicus
CGATCCTCCACCTTCAGCTTTCATCTTCTCCACCTGCGCCTTCAGCTCATTCCGTTCTTCAGTCATTTCACGTAATGCCCGCTCCGTCTTCCACAACTCCTCCAAGAGAAATACCTTGCTTCGGAGTTCCTAGACTTCCACATATAGCTGATCTTGTTCTCCAACTTTGATCTTATTCTTTAAATCCACCTTAGCTGGCTCAGACTCGGCCTCCTCATCTCCACTCAGATACATCTCGGGATAATCGTCATGATCACTCCCCAGATTAACCATTAGTTCATCTTCTCCCAACTTCTCAACCGATCGCTTTGTGCTGGCACCCCGGCTACTTGCACTGGTGCAACAGCCGCTAGCATCTCCGTACTCTTTTTACCTTCTTTAGACATCCTACAATCAGTTTTAAACAACTTGATTAGTACTTTACTAGTACAACATTCTCACACTATGTGTCCACATTTCTCACTATCGATACGCTTCTGCAATCCCTCACTTAGTACTCTAAATGAGAATTCTCTATCTCGTTTATGGTTATAATCCTAGGGTTTTTCCCCACCCCACTTAAGGTTTATAACTTACAGCTCCACTACCAGCTGGTGACACCTTGGTCACTAAAGCTCTGATACCAACCTGTGACACCCCCAAATCTGGGTTACCTGACTCCCGAGTTTGGTGTTCACGATCCACAATATAAATAACA
This sequence comes from Panax japonicus, assembly GCA_020205505.1. Classification (NCBI taxonomy): domain Eukaryota; kingdom Viridiplantae; phylum Streptophyta; class Magnoliopsida; order Apiales; family Araliaceae; genus Panax; species Panax japonicus. Next base: position 917,236 of record JAINUV010001490.1, read on the forward strand.
TTTAACTACCCATAATATATATAGATAGTATCTTACATAAATTTTTATCAGAGTTTCTCAATACATTACCCAGGTTCTCTAACATTAACTTTACAAACATACCCTTTAGATATACAAAAAGGGTTTACAATATAACATAATAAATATATTCAACACAATTAATTTATAACTACGCCTTTTCCCTTGTCCTGCTTCACAGCACCTCCTACAACTTCGCCCCTAGCTGAAAATTTTTATTTAGCAAGGGTGAGCAACTAATTTGCCCCGCAAGTTAATACATTCAATAAATGTATAAGGATTCAAAACAACAGACTATCTATTTTGATAGAAGGAAACCAAAGTTCGGGGAACTTTGAAATAGCTGAACAAATCGATATTCAATAACAAGTTTTCTAGTATTCTATACAACGTAATAATCCACTAATGAAAGAGTACAACGCTTTCAAAGTTTCTATAGTATTCTAGTGAATAATCTAGAATCAATTCTACGAATGAAATATTTTTCCAGATTTATACTGAGTGATCACACAAGATCTTGAACTTTATTTTCTCGGGTAGATATCAAATATTTACTTTGATAAATACTCAGGTGTATCAGATAACCATAAAGATTAAATCATACCCCTCTGCAAGTACTCAGAGTCGGCCAACTCTTTGTACCCTATATTATGCATAATACTCAAAACGCGCGCAAAGGTCGAATTTACGACCAACAAAATGTTCCCTTTATTTAAAAGGTTGTTCTTCTCAGTCTTGGAATCAATATTTTGATTTTACAACGAAATACTATGATTTCAAATTCTATTTGCTTCTCGATCTAGCCGAAATAATTGGCATCGACCTATCACTAATAATTGAATTCTCTTCTCTAATCTATCAAGTTCAAACAAATTTTTTCGTCTAGCTAGAATAATTAGCTAAGACATTTCTCATAATAATTTGACAATAAACAGGAATTATCTGTATTGTCAATTCTAACTTCTACCGATATGAATATCCAACAACAGTAATTCTATGAATATATATTTTCTAATTCAAAAATTTAATTTCAACAATAAATCCCTGGATGTGGCTTAATCAACAATAATTAACCACCAAAAATAATTGAATGAAATAACTCAAGGTTGAGTTAGGGAACTTGCCTCTTCCGCTGATCACAGCTACACAATATACTTATCTGATTTCGAAAGACCTATAACCAATAATGTAGGTCTCACAATTAGCACAAACATTTATATCACACAGCATTGTATTCACAGTCAAAATTCTCCTAAACACATTACCACATAGTCACATTAGTGTTTATAACCTATATAAACACTTAACAAATCAAACTAGTTCAGTCTGGTTGGACTTCGGTCCATTCTCGGTGTTCTGGTCACCCTATCCGACAATTAACACAATTATTGTCCATTAAACTTGGTCTCTAAGCTTCAATATTAATTTAGATAAGTCAATTATCATTAATAATATTTTTCGGAAGCTTTTAATAATTATCAAACAATTATTATAATTTATAATAATTTTTCAAACACTTAAATCATTTCTAAATGATTTAATTATCAAATAATCTTATCATTATTAATATTTAACAATAACTTTCATTCCAAAATATTAAAGTTATCATCAATAACTTAAAATATATTTAAATCATCAATATTCTACTTAAATGATTTTTAAAGTAATTAAAATTATTTTTAAATCATCACCATTAATATATAAATATTAATGAAATTATTATCCAAATATTAAAAGTCATTAATTATAACTTAAAATATTTTAAAACCATTTTTCTCATTTTTAAATGATTTTTAAATCAATAAAATCATTTTTAATTCATTTATTTAATATAATAATCAAATAAATCAAACATCATTAATAGTAATTTATTAATGAAAATTCTCTAAAAATATTAAAAGTTATATTTTATAATTTAAAATATTTTCTAACACTTTATTCTCAATTAAAATGATTTTTAAATCATTAAAATTATTTTTATCTTATTTATTTAAATTTAATAATCAAATAAATATAATATCATTAATATTAAATTATTAATGAAAATTCTCCAAAAATATTAAAAGTTACATTTTATAACTAAAAATATTTTTAAATACATTATTCTTATTTAAAATGATTTTTCATAATATTAAATCATTTTTCTCTAATTTATTTAATACACTAATTAAATAAATTAAATACCTTTAATATTTAAATAATTATAAATATTAAAGAAAAATATTCCAATTGGTCAAAAATTATTTTTCATATTTAAAACTATTTTTGGTAATTTTTAAAATTTATTTCTATTTTTTAAATAATTTTCAGAAATTCTGAAAATAATTTAATTAAAACCGTCACTATAGGCCTTTAGCGACACAAAGCTTCGCTGTAGGTGTTCTTGAGCTCAAGAACACTGACAGCCGGCAGCTCAACCTGCCTTGTTTGACCGGCCATAATTCTCGGCTAAAATTGTTTCTGGACTTGTTTGAAGTGTGAACGTGTAGCCAAAATATAACACTACAACATGCAACTCACACTTAGATCAAACAACAACAACACGACAAGATCTAGAGCTTCAAAGAAGCTGTCACACCCATTCTGGGTTTTTCTGGGCTTAAATAGTACCGAGTTGCTATATTCAACCACAGTTTAATCTATGATCTGGTCTCGGTTTAAGTTGTTTTATGGTTCAGAGTTATGTTCCATGTATCAGAGAACAACATCAAAGCAACAAATCAAATTATCATCAACAGAATCATCACAAAACACACGGTCAAACTCTGTCAGATAACTTGTTCAAACCGTTTTCTGGGTTTTCCAGAAACTATTCCCGTGAACGGATGGTCTAGTTTGACCATCTTTTATGTTCGTTCTGCTTGTTGTTTAAGACATTTAAAAGCATGGATCTATATTACAACTAACAGGCTTCAACTTGGTTACAAAAACAACATTAACCAACAATCAAATCTGTCAGATCTGGCCTTTAAAACTCATGTCAGACGATGTTCTTGGCCTTTCTGGGTTACCCAGAATTTTACTCGGTCAAGCCCGGTCAACGGGTTTTGACCGTTAATAACTACTGATCTTGACATCAAATAGCTCTGATTTCTTTTGCAGACTAAAGAACACATACCAATCTACAAAATCAAAATTAAAACAGCAAAATGCTTAAATGAGCAAGGATCTGTGGCGACTGACATTACTTGTCAGACCACAAAAACTGCTCAAGAACAGTTTTCAAAAACTTCAATTTTTATCAACTTTGATGCTATGGATCTATGTTATATCAACATAGATCAACTAAAAACATCTTCTAGCAATATCTTAAACACATAAACACAAAAATTTCTCAAGCAACAAAGATCAAAAAATAAAAATTAGGGTTATACCTTCTAGCTTAAATCTTGATCTTGATCCTCAAATCTGTTATTGGTTGATCTAGGTACTGATATTGTGACTGGTTCACTAAGGATTTTCGTGGGTTTAGGATAGAGAGAGAGTTGGTAAGAGCTAGTTGGATAAATGACCAAATTTTATGATTTTCTCTCTCTTGATTCTTTATATAGCATATCTAATTGATAGATCTGATCTTGCTGGCACATGAAGCTGAATTGCTGGGATTTTTATGCCTCTTAAGTCAACATAGTTGGTGAACTACTAAAGTGATAGCCATTTTTGCAAGCAATCTTATAAAAATCCCATAAAGGGTATTTTGTCATTAGCCATTTAATTTAAATGTTAAACAAGGAATTTGTACAAATCCTTAGGGTTTGGGGCTTGGATTAGGGTTTAAGATTTGATCCTTTAAGGTATCAAAAATTTCTAGTTCCCACAATTGTCCAATTTAGGGTTTAATAAATTTTCTAAAATAAAAATTAGGGTTTCTAAAATAGAAACTTATCTTACAAAAATATAATTAGTTTTTTCTAATCATATTTAAGTTTAACAAACACTTTAGGCATGCTAATAAAAAATTAGGGTTGCCTAATTAGGGTTTACAATTCCCGATTTTGAAATTAGGGTTTCCCGACGTACAATTAGGGTTTTAATTTTACAAATTATTTTCTATATTTAAGATTAGGGTTTTAAATCCCTTATTAAGGTTTATTAATTACAAACCTTATCCAGTCAACTATTAGTCATCATTTCTAAATAGTATAAACACATAATCAACAATACAATTATTTTAATTGTATTTTTTATCGAATCCCTATTCGAAAATTAGGGTTAGGGTTTCTAAAGTTGTTAAGCACAACTCTACTCTATTTTATTAGTCAATATCTATATTGACTCATTCTCGAGACTCGTATCACAGATACTTGCCACCAAATTGATAATTAATATTATTATTAATAAAAAAAAATTTATTCTCAAATTTTGGATTATTCGAAATCCAGGGTTATCACAGGAGACAACATAGATAGTTATATATCAAGAGAAGACTCTCCATTGGAAATAAGATGATAGTTATCTTCTTGTTTTTCTTTGGGGAATTTTGGGTCAACCAAGGATAATGCTGTGGACATATGATATCTACCACAACCTAGACGCATGGCCTCCCATGTACGAAGGTTTCCTTGAGTACTTCCCGAAGATTTTAATTTCTAAAATAGTTTTTGACTGTACTTTTATGTAAAGTACAATTTTAAGGTTGTGGTCGAGGCACTATGAGAGTTACACATATTTGTATTAAAACTCACAGCTTATCTGTTGTCGTACTCTGAACGACAGTTTAACAGTTGTATAAATGAAGTTTGTATTTGATTTTTATAGTATGATATCTGGATACTCAAGATAGGTCGTGTGGACCTATTTTGGGGGCGTCACAAATGGTATCAGAACATAGGGATATGGTCACTGGCAGAGATATGAGTCTAGAACTTGGAGGGGAGAGACGAGTAATATACTTCGCTAGTGTGTGACTTACCTAAGCCGAAATTTTTACTTGATAAGTTGACAATTTGTGATATGTCAATTGACCTTTGTTTTGAAGATATATTCTAGAATGATATCTGAAATACAAGATATGAGCATTGGAAAAATCATGATACATAGGATATAACCGGGAAGGTACAATCCGAAAAGAAAGCAAGGCATTCTCATATCTTCGAACTACCAGGTACGTAAATTTCGACGGCGAAATTTCATAAGGAATGGAGATTGTGAGACCCCGAATTTTATGAAATGAAAGTATTCAATTTTCTTATAATTATTATGTTATGTAGTAAATGGTTAAATTGATAAAAGGATTAAAGTTAAGGGTGATATTTAAAAATTTTGTAAAGTATGCAAGTTGTTATAAAATATTCGTTTGGTTGGGGAATATTCTTTTTGTCTGGGAATATCCGTAAGACGGCACAATCATTGGTGGACCCCCCAACAGAAGTATTGTCGTAGTTAAAAAACGACATAATTATCTTTTTATAAAAATAACGGCGAAAGTGTTACCGTTAAAACTGTTGAACTACCTGGTAGTAAAAGTACAGTAATACGCGTGGTTGGATAGTAGCACACGATATTGATTATTGATGCTTACGTGAGAAGTCACTCAGTTATACTGAATTATTGTTACAGTAATTGCTACATCATATCTCTCATATTATTGATTCAATTATTATCACAGTATCATCTGCATAATATGATATATTATTAAATCAATAATTGAGACGACAAAGTTATTCATATTATTATTTGCAATATTGACAATGTCTAGAAGTTCTGTCAAAGAGAGGTTTGGTCACCTAATTGCGCGCCAATAAGGAGAAATTCTTATCGGAAAGCCCCCTCTTTCCTCGGAACGACCTGGTTGTTAAATATTATGAGTTATAATATTAATGATGAATAAGTTCGTGTTGATTAAAGATGAAATTGATAGTTACATTGTGTTGGGATTATTAGTGTTAGTGGAAATCAATATTTATTTTGATAATAATTGATGTATGGAGGTTATATTGACCAATCGGGTATTCGGCGCACTTTTTGTGTCGGAGTACTATTCACGAGTTACTATTCACCCGTTTACTATTCACTCTAGTATTGTTCACTCGGGTATTTGGGAACTTTTTGTGTCGGAGTACTATTCACGGGTTATTATTCACAGGTTACTATTCACCCGATTACTATTCACTCTAGTATTTTTCACTCAGGTATTTGGGACACTTTTCATGTCGGGGTTTTATTCACAGGGTACTAATCTCGAAGTACTATTCACGGGGTAATATTCACCCGAAATATATATTTCTTTTCGGTCCAAATCATTTTTGGGTACAATATTATTCCATGAGGAGATGTGATAATTTTTCAGACCGTTGGTTAAAGTTATAATAGTAAATCAATATGGATCGTTGGTTGAAGATATAATAGTAAATCAATATGGACCACTGGTGGAAAGTTATAATAGTAAATTAATATGGATCGCTGGTTTAAAGTTTTAATAGTAAATCAGTACGGACCGTTACTTTAAGTTTTAATAGTAAATCAATATGGACCACCCGTTTAAAAGTAAATCAATCTAGACCGTTCATGAATTAGTTACTATTCAGTCCATTCTTCTATAAATAGAAGGTCATTCCTTCATTATTTCTTAGGAATTCACTGAAACTATAGAGAGAAATAAGAAAAGTATTCTGCTACTTCACTACTTCAATATCCAGTTTCTTCTAAGGTAAAGGATATTATTATTATAGTAAGAGATATTATTATTATAGTAAGGGATATTATTTGTTGTACTCGTAAGGGATATTATTTGTTGTACTCGTAAAGGGTATTATTCTTTCATATTCATGAAGAGAACGATTTTTCTTTCAATACTCGTAAGAGGTATTATTTCTTTCGTATTCATGAACAGAGCTTCTGTTATTCCATTCTTTATTATTATGTTAGAATAACATGTCTATGCGAAGTACCGCATACATGGTGAAATTCTTCTGTTATCCCATTCTTTATTATTATGTTGGAATAACCTGTTTATGCGAAGTACCGCATACATGGTAAAATTCTTCTAATATTTCGTTCTTTATTATTCTTTCGGAATATACTTTATGTACGTTTACGCTGGACTTGATTCCATTATTTATTATTCTATCAGAATATCATGTCTGTGCGTTTATGCCGGACCTGGTTCCATTATTTATTATTCTATCGGAATATCTTGTCTGTGCGTTTACGCCGGACCTAGTTCCATTAATTATTATTCTGTCAAAATATCCTGTCTATGCGTTTATGTTGGACCTAGTTCCATTATTTATTATTCTGTTGGAATAACCTGTCTGCGCGGTCAATCACATGCCTGGTGAATTCTTCTGTTATTCAATTCTTTATTATTATGTTGGAATATCCTGTCCGTGTGGATGACGCATGACCTGGTTAAATTATTTATTATTATGTTGGAATAACATGTTTGTGCAGTCTATCGCATGCATTGTGAATTTTTCTGTTATTCCAATATTTATTATTCTGTTGGAATAACCTGTCCATGTAGATTACCACATACATGGTGAATGATCCTTTGTATTCATTTTTTACTAAATTGTGGAAATGATCTGTCTACATGGATTACCGCATGGCGGGTGAAAATCCATTTGTAGTTTCGTAATTTTTTTGACCCTCAAAAATTCTGGAAAATTTTGAAATGATAATTTGATGAGTTTTCTAGATTGTGTCCAAAAATGACGATTTTTGGATGTATAGATAAGGAGTTATGAATTTTATAAGAAAAGACTATTTTAAATGTAAACACTTATAACTCCTTGTGGTTAACTCCAAAATTGGTGAAATTTTATTGGGAGTACATATATATAACAGGAGTATACCTTGCAAATTTCAGAATTTTTGGACAAAAGTATAATTTATGATAAATGTCTAAATATTCTGCAGTTTTTGTAAGACCCCAACTTTTTGAATAAAGATGAATTTTTATAATTATCATTTTTGAATATTATGAAATGAATTTGATTATACACTTTTAATTCATAAAAGATAGTAGATATCACGCTCTGCTTGACTCTTTTAAAATACAGTTGTATGTAATTGGCCTGCAGTGCAAAGATGAATTGTTAATGAATATCTTCGTCGTAGTGCAAAGATTAATTTATTAGTATGATTATGAGCAGGAATTGTGATTTGGTATAACCATGATTTTTGATGTTTCAGGTGAAGATAGGTGATGAAAAATATCTTCTTTATGGGTGCGAAGAGGAATTTAGAACCACAATTATGATTATGAGTTATTCATATGATTGTGGACAGGAACTCTTGATTGATGTTACATGGATAAAACATTGTTGGTGGACTTTTAACATGGAGAAGATAATAAACTTTATGGTCTATTTGACTCTTTTAATGGATTGCTAGTTCCGTTGCAACTATGGTTGAAAAGTTTTATCATCTACCATATGTTCTAAATCTCTAATTTATTATTGTTGAAAGCTATTGATAATTTAATTATCTTTTGTCATGATATTCTTTACTGGGCTAGTTGTGCTCACCCTTTTGCTTCGCAATTCCTTTCAGGTAATAAAAGTGTAGCTGGGTCGAGCGGGGTATTAAGAGGATTAGAACGGTGGTCTATAGCTGTTGAGGTTCTCCCTAAATAGTATATAAATAATTTTATTGAGAACTTTAGATAAGTGTGTCGTATTGTATACGTCATTTGATATTTAATTTTGGTGAATCGAATAGGGTGAGGTGAACCCAACTTTGGAAGGGTGTTTTACCACTATCGTACAAGATGTCTAATGACATACAGCCTCGTGTTATCATAAGACATGGTTGTGCACCTCCACTTTCTGAGTATATCTACGAGCACTACCTATATGATCTTGGAGTTTATTTGAAATATAATTTTCACTTGGAGACAACGGAGATAGTTATATGTCAAGAGAATACTCACCATCGGAAAGAAGATGATAGTAATCTTCTTGTTTTTCTTTGGGGACTTTTGGGTCAACCAAGGATAATTTTGTGGACATATGATATCTGTCATAACCTAAACGCATGGCCTCCCATGTACGAAGGTTTCCTTGAGTACTTCCCGAAGATTTTAATTTCTAAAATAGTTTTTGACTGTACTTTTATGTAAAGTACCATTGTAAGGTTGTGGTCGAGGCACCATGAGAGATACATATATTTGTATTAAAACTCATAGCTTATCTGTTGTCATACTCTGCACGACAGTTCAACAGTTGTATAAATGAAGTTTGTATTTGATTTTTATAGTATGATATCTGGCGACTCAAGATGAGTCGTGTGGGCCTATTTTGGGGGCGTCACACAGGAGGAGTAACATCAGATGGATAGATTGGATCATGTGGACATCAACACCATTAACTTCTTTAGATGCATTTCTCGTTATATATGTTGATAGACCTTTGTTGGATATTGGGCGGTTGTGCCCCAGTTCTCGTTATATCTTTTCATAGGTCTCTATTAGATGTTGGGCGGTTGTGCCCCATTTCCCTGTATTTTTTCATTTGTATACAAAGATGATTTATTTAGATGATGATGTACTTTGGAATGTATGTATAATGCTTTCTATTCCTTACATTATATTATCACATGTCATTTACATGCATGTATTATGTCATGGCTATGCATTTCAAGAGAAAAGTTTAGCATTGACCCATGGATGGTCTTATGATACGGCTCTACAAATGTCTTTATCCACTGTTAGCCGAATTGAGCATACCCCACCCATGTTGGTGGCATCTTCTATGAGATTGGGGTATGGAAATTTGTCTTTCCTAGATCCGGCGACAGTTGATAAGTTGTTGAGACACTCTATGACCCACTGACATTTCAGGTTCCACTGGGCTTTATAGAGGGCATGATTGAGCATTGGGTACCAGATAGACAAGTATTCAGATTTGATACCCATGAGTTGACTCCTACATTGGAGGAATATGACCGTCTTACAGACTTGGCATTAGATCGCCCTTGCACTCGAATGGCTATCGGTGACACGAGCCTGCAGTTTATTACCTTGACAGGCTTGAGGCACAGAGTTAACATATATGAGATTAACTCGGGGCATGTGGTGTCCATGAGTTTCTTGATTGAAAGATTTGTGTCGTTGGACAACAATCTGTGATATTCCGGGGACTTCACTATTTTCGATGGTGATTGGTATGTCGCTCGTGTAGACATATTCTTGATGTGCATAGTGGTCTATTTGTATATACCGTTGTACATGGATCATCTGGATATCGGCGTGATTATGGTAGTTCGTGCTCTCTAGAACGGTTATACCATCTTACTGATGATTTTGGCAGAGACCTTGAGGCAGTCATACAAAAGGAGAGGAAGCCCTGTCCAATTTGCTCTGTACACACTATACACTGAGTGCTTTCTCATTTCTAAACACTTGTGAGCTTATACTTTGATATATTTTACCGGCGGGAGTCGAGTGTTCATCCATTTAAAGCTATTGAAGTCTTCTTTGGCAGTCCACTGTAAGTCTTCTTACTTTTCTTAAGCCTTTCTCCATCACAAATGCACAGCATGTTCTTCACGTTGAGAGTCGTGTCACATGTGTATGCCCGGAATTCGATCTGTGACTTTTTATTTCTTTTTTATATATATATATTATATATATACTAACATTATCGAGTTATGCCTCGATTGAGCTTGCATTTTACATCTGGAGTGTTTGGTTTTATATATATACATATATATAAATAGTTGTCGAACTTTTTTGATGAGCCTGGATTTTACATCCGGAGCGTTTATTGCTTATATATATATATATAGGGAATCCATCCATGGCAACCGGTTGCCATGGACAATGTTATAGCAATCCACTTTTGGACCGTTAATCAACTTATTGGAAGGCTTAGATTGAATGTCATAATTGTCCAGCCAGCACAAGCTTTACCGACTTTTATTTTAATATATTGCATTACATGGTCAACTGTTGTCATTTTAATAATTTTAAAACGATTTTTTAATATTAAAATACTCCAGCCGGCACAGCTTGTACCGACCGGGTTTTTATTTTTACGCATATTTCTCCATTTTATGGGATGACTCAGCATATTAAAATCACATTAAAAAAATAAAAAATAGTCCAGCCGGCACAACTTGTACTGGCCGGCTAATTCTTTTGAAATCAAGTCTAATATATATATATCCATGTACTACTTCATGCATGCATACAATTATAAGATATTGTATTAATATTAATATTACAATATACCATAAGTATTAATATTTTGTAATAATAATGTATTATAATATTTTGTAATATTATTAATACTTAATATTATAAGTATTTATATTTTGTAATAATGTTATAATATTTTGTAATAATGTTATAATATTATAAAATATTGTATTACTAATATTACAATATATCATAAGTATTAATATTTTGTAATATTATTAATATATTTTGTTATAGTATTAATATTTTGTAATAATATTATAATATTATTAATATTTTGAAATAATATTATAATATTAATATTTATGATATATTTTAATATTAATATTACAAAATAATAATATTATAATATTATTATTAATATTATAATAATATTATAATATTATTAGAAAATATTAATACTTATGATATATTGTAATATTAGTAATACAATATTTTATAATATTATAACTTTATTACAAAATATTAATACTTATAATATTAAGTATTAATAATATTACAAAATATTATAATACAATATTATTACAAAATATTAATACTTATGATATATTGTAATATTAATATTAATACAATATCTTATAATTGTATGCATGCATGCAGTAGTACATGGATATATATTAGACTTGATTTCAAAAGAATTAGCTGTCCGGTACAAGTTGTGCCAGCTGGACTATTTTTTATTTTTTTAATATGATTTTAATATGCAGAGTCATCACATAAAATGGAGAAATATCCGTAAAAAAAAGATACACGGCCGGTACAAGCTGTGCCGGCTTAAGAATTTTAATATTAAAAAATTGTTTTAAAATTATTAAAATGACAACAGTTGACCATCCAATGCAATATATTAAAATAAAAGCCGGTAAAGCTTGTGTCGGCTGGGCAATTATGGCATTCAATCTAAGTCTTCCAATAAGTTGATCAACGGTCCAAAAGTGAGCTGCTATAACAGTGTCCATGGCAACCGATTTTCATGGATGGATTCCTATATATATATATATATATATATATATATATATATATATATATATATATATATAGGTCGGATCAGGTCCGGACTCCCGGACCTGATCAAAATTCAGACCTTTTTTTTGCATTTTTTTTGAAACGACTAAAAAAAATATTGAACTAAATTTTTTACATAATACAGTGTTTTTGGCGTGTTTTGGATGCCTATACCAAAACATTTCTGTACAGTCTGGGCAGATTGTACATATATTGGTTGGTGTAGGTATTAAAAATACACCCAAAACACTGTATTATGGAAAAAATTTAGTTCCATAATTTTTTTTTTAGTTGTTCTACAAAAAAAAATAATAATTTGTCCGGATTTTGATCAGGGCCGGACTCCCGGACCTGATCATTTTTCTATATATATATATATATATATATATATATATATATATATATATATATATATATATATCCTCGAGTTGACTAATTGAGCCGCGATCGATATATATCATGTGCGTTTACATCTTATATATATATATATATATATATATATATATATATATATATTATATATATATATATATATATATATATATATTCGAGGTGGTTGATCGCTTTTATTCCTTTCTTTACATTTTGTCCCGCCTGGAATTTACTTCGAGGTGGTTGATCGCTTTTATTGCTTTCTTTACCTTTTGTGCCGCCTGGAGTTTACTTAGAGGCGGTTGATCGCTTTATTGCTTTATTTACATTTATGATCCCCATGGAGGTGCTTCATTGTGACGCCCCCAAAATTAGGTATACATCACCCATCTTGGGTCGCCAGATATATGGTACAGAATTTAAATACAATTTACTAATACAACTGTCGTGTACAATACGATAAAACATAACTGTGAGTTTGAATACAATTATTGTCTACTAGAGATTATACAAACTCAAAAGGAGTCCTCATTACAATTATTAACACACTATTTCACAGAATAGTGAGGACTACTAATGCTATCCTCTAGACCGTCACTTCGTTCTCCGACTAGTCCGTGCTATGTTCTCATTTTCTGAAGAGAACAGCGAAAGAAAGGGTGAGCTCAACTAGCCCAGTAAGAAATATTATGATTAAGATAATGCAGAATAAATTATCGTTAGCCTTCAACAGTGTTAAACTGATAAAATATAACAACATCAAGTTTAACTGCAGCAAAACAAGCAATCCATTAAAAGAGTCAAGTAGAGAATAAAATCTACTATCTTTTATGATTTAAAAGGTTTTTCATCACTTTTATCGCTGGGACTCAACTTAATAAATAATTCGTTTCACCGAATCACCCATGCACTACGGCCAAGGATATTCTTTAGTATCACGACCACAATTATCCATGCACTACGGGCCAAGAATATTTGTGTATTTATTAATGGTCATGATCATGCCAACAATTGTTCATCAATGCACTACGGCCACGAAGGACTTTTACCACATCATTTGTAACATTACGGTCATGATTATACCGAATAATCCCTGATCATAATTATACCAAGTCCATCTATGCACTACAGGCCACAGATGACTTTCAATGTAATATAAACATGAGGATGATGACAATGATTCAATAAAACAAGTTCAAGAATTAATTTATCTAGGAAATAATAACGTCTAAATTGTCAACATGATACTGCTTTGTAGAGTAAAATTCAAGAATGCTCAGAAGAATATTTCAATGAAAAGATACTGGATGAAGTGTAATTATCAAGGATATTCCACTAATTTCATGGAGTATAGAAGTCAAAACTTTAACCAACTAAGTATAATAACGAATGGAAATAACAAAAGAAATCACCATGCATGCGGTACTTCACATATACAGGTTATTCCAACAAAATAATAAGTAACGGAACCAGGTCAGGCAAAATTCGCACCGACAGGATGTTCCAACAGAATAATACAGACGAAACCAGGTCCGGCGTAAAATGCACAGACATGATATTCCAACACAATAATAATAAAGACAGAACCAGGTCTGGCGTAAAACGCACAAACAGGATATTCCAACAGAATAATAATAAAGACGGAACCAGGTCCGGCGTAAAATGCATAGACAGGATATTCCAACAGAATAATAATAAAGATGGAATAATAGAATAATGTCACCAAGTATAGGGTAGTCCGCGTATACTGGTTATTCCAGCAGAATAATAAAGAATAGAATAACAGAAGTTCTCTTCATGAATACAAAAGAAATAATAACCCTTACCGTAAAAGAAACTGAATATAAGAGTAGGGAAGTAGCAGAATACTTTTCTATAGTTTCTCTATAATTTCTCTCTCTAGATTTTTAGTGAATTCGTAAGAAATTATGAAGGAATGAACTTCTATTTATAGAAGAATTTGGAGGATACTGTTTGATCACGATGCACCGAATAAAAATCTTACGGATCAAGTGTAGCATTCACGGGTGTCAAGCTTACTGAATTTCAATGTAAAAGTAAGAAAAAAAACAAACAAAAATATAATATATATATATATATATATATATATAATATTAATTCCCTTCTTATTACGTTACCTCCCCCCCCCCACATCCCATTTTCATATCATCCATTTACTCCACATGTGGCCCCCACCCTTATAATAAAGAATAAATTTCTACCAATTATTTTTAAAAATGGGTAAATGAGGTTCATAAAATAAGCAAAATTTACATCAACTATTGTGGCAATAATTAAACAAAGCTGAGTGACTTCTAACGTAAGTATCAATAATCAATACCGTGTGTTACTGTGCAACTATGCGTATTACTGTACTTTTAACACCAAGTGTTTCAACAGTTAACGGTAAAACTTCCGCCGTTATTTTCATAAAGTATTTTTGTCGTTTTCTTAATCCGACAATAATTCCATTGTGGGGTCCACCAATGATTGTGCCGTCGTACAAATATTCTCTGTTAAAACAAATATTCCCCGACCAATCGAATATAATATAACAACTTGCGTACCTTACAAAAATTTATAAATATTACCCACAACTATAACATTATATCAAATTTACTTCATAATATTCAAAAATGATATTTATAGAAAATTCATCTTTATTTATAAAAGTTGGGGTCTTACAACCTTCCCTTCTTATGAAATTTTGCCCTCGAAATTAGGGTACGTACCTGGTATGTCGAAGAGGTAAGGATACCTTGATTTCATTTCAGATTCTAACTCCCAATTCATTTCCACAACATCATGGTTTCTCCATAAAACTTTTACTTGAGGTATAATCTTGGAGCGTAGAATATGTTCTTTCTTATCCAAGATTTGAACAGGAACCTCTTCATACGTCAAATCTTCCGCTATTTCGTCCGGTTCTAGCTCAATAATGTGGTTCGGGTCTTTAACATATTTATGTAACATGGATATGTGAAAAAGGTTATGAACATGAGACATACTTGACGGTAAAGCGAGTCTATAGGCCACAGTTCCTACTCGATCGAGGATTAAAAATGGGCCGATGAATCGAGGATTGAGCTTTCCTCTCTTTCCGAATCTCATAACTCCTTTCCATGGAGCAACACGTAACAACACATGATCTCCTGTATCGAATTCCACGTCCTTTCGATGAAGATCAGCATAACTCTTTTGTCGATCTTGTGAGGTTTTTATACGTTGCTGGATCATTTGAATCTTTGCTTTAGCCATACGTACCAACTCTGGTCCCAACAACGTTGCTTCTCCCACCTCATCCCAGCATACTGGAGAACGACACTTTCTTCCATACAACGCTTTGAATGGAGCCATGCCAATACTTACTTGATAACTGTTGTTATAAGAAAACTCCACCAATGGTAAGAACTTGTCCCAACTTCCCTTGAAATCAAGGACACAGAGTCTTAATAGATCTTCAAGAGTTTGAATAGTCCTCTCCGACTATCCGTCCGTCTGAGGATGATATGCCGAGCTAAATCGTAAGTCCGTGCCCATAACCTTTTGCAAATTAACCCAAAATAGTGAAGTGAATCATGGGTCTCGATCAGAAACTATGGATACTGGCATACCATGCAGTCTTACAATCTCGTTTATGATCCGTAAAGATCTCCACTTTCTCCCCATACAAGTAATGCCTCCAAATTTTAAGTGCAAAGACAACAGCTGCCAACTCTAGATCATGAGTAGGATAATTCCTCTCATATTCTTTGAGTTGTCTAGAGGCATAGGCTATGACTTTTCCATATTGGATGAGAACACATCCCAACCCTTTGCCCGAAGCATCACTGTAGATGACAAATCCCTCCGAGCCAGATGGTATTGTCAGAATAGGTGCTGAAATGAGTCTCCGCTCGAGTTCTTGAAAACTCTTCTCACATTCTTCGCTCCAACCAAACTTTGTATCTTTCCGAGTCAGCTGAGTCAATGGAGTAGCGATTCGAGAAAATCCTTCCACGAATCTCCGATAATAACTAGCTAAACAGAGAAAGCTACGTACTTCGGTCACTAATTTATGTTGTTCCCAGCTTTGAATAGCTTCAATCTTTGCTGGGTCAATAGATATTCCATGACTTGATACCATGTGCCCAAGGAATGCTACTTCCTCAAGCCAGAACTCGCATTTCTTCAACTTGGCATAAAGCTTATATTCACGAATCTTTTGGAGTGTCAGCCTCAAGTGTTGCCCATGATCTTCACGGCTTTTGGAATAAATAAAGATGTCATCAATAAAGACGACCACATAGTGATCCAAATATTCCTTGAATACTCGGTTCATCATATCCATAAAGGCAGCAGGAGCATTAGTCAATCCAAAAAGACATGACTAGGAATTCATAATGCCCGTACCGAGTTCTGAAAGCCGTCTTTGGAATGTCATCTGTTCTAATCTTCAGTTGGTGATATCCGAAACGAAGATCAATTTTTGAAAAGAATTTGGCTCCTTGCAACTGGTCAAACAAGTCATCAATACGTGGCAATGAGTACCTATTTTTGATGGTGAAATGATTCAACTCCCGATAATCAATACAAAGTCGCATACTCCCATCTTTCTTCTTCACGAATAGAAAAAGAGCACCCCAAGGAGAAGTACTAGGACGAATAAAGCCAATGTCTAACAATTCCTGCAGTTGGGTCTTTAACTCCTGAAGTTCAATAGGAGCCATTCGATATGGGGCTTTGGAAATGGGTTTTGTACCATGTTCAAGGTCGATACAAAATTCAATCTCACGTTCTTGGGGTGGGCCAGGAAGTTCTTCAGGGAATACGTCAGGGAATTTATTAACACTAGAAATATCATTCAAAACTGACGTATTTTTGTTTAGATCCGTGACATGAGCTATGAAAGCTTGACATCCATTTTTCAATAAACGAATTGCTTTATGGCTTGAGATGACCGTGATTGATTTTAATGGTTTCGTCGCTTGAATTCGCATAATAGGTTGATTAGGAATATGAAAGCTAACAACCTTATGAAAATAATCAATTTTTTCATGATAAGTAGTTAACCAATCAATCCCTAGAATCACGTCAAATACAAGTATTTTCAATAGTGGATGTAATGAAGGTTTCTCCCAATGGAGTTTCCACAAATAAGTTAAAGTCTAATTTCTCCGGAGTCAAATTTAATCGTTGAGCGCAAGTAGGAGAACTAAAAGAATGGGTAGAACTGGTATCAAATAAAGTATAGACTTCGCTAGAGTTTATGATAAACTTACCTGTGATGACCTCATTCGGGTTCCTTGCTTTCTGAGAGGTCACAACAAACGCTCTCCCTTGCACTACCGGCTTTGACTTTTTTGGGACGGCCTTTGGTGCCTCCATCCTAGCTGAACTTGTCTTCGGTGAACGACAAAATCGGGCTAAGTAACCTTCTCTTCCACAATTATAACATATTTTGGATGACATCGCGCAATTTGGACTGATGTGTCCCTCCCCTCTACATTTGAAGCATATGATAGGTGGTCTTTCTCATTCCTTAACAACGGGTACTGATGCTGACGTCTTTCCATCATTGTTGAATCTCCTCTTCTTAAAATGTCCACTCATATTGTTTTGGCCCTGATTACCACCGAAGTGGTTACCATTTCTTTCCTGTTGATTCCCTCCACGCTTGTTGTCACCGCTTCGATGACTGTTCTCACTGGTATTATCATTTTACCGGCTGCTCTCTTTTGGTTGCGTTGAC
Organism: Panax japonicus; assembly: GCA_020205505.1. Taxonomy (NCBI): domain Eukaryota; kingdom Viridiplantae; phylum Streptophyta; class Magnoliopsida; order Apiales; family Araliaceae; genus Panax; species Panax japonicus. The sequence goes on from JAINUV010001490.1 coordinate 935,505, forward strand.
TCATTATCACGCTCCACCAACTGAGCCCTATTTACAACATCTGAATACAAACACAGTTTATGAGAAATAAGATGTTGACGTATCTCCGGCTTCAAACCTCTTAAAAACATTCGCGCCATTCTCTCTTCATTATCCACTAAGTGGGACGCAAACCGGGTTAACTCCGTAAATTTTTCCTCGTATTGTGACACGGTCATATTGTTTTGCTCCAATTTGATAAACTCCACCTCCTTCATGTGACGAATACTTTCGGGAAAGTATTTATCGTTGAATAACTCTTGGAACTTCTCCCAACACATCTTCAGTACGACAGGTTGAGTACGTTTTACCGATTCCCACCAGTAATCTACCTCTCCGCGCAACATAAATGCGGCAAAGGGAACCTTTTGCTCCTCGGAGCATCCCAAGACATTAAATATCTTGGTGATCTGCTTTATCCATGCTTCCGCCATAAGTGATTTTGGCTCTCCCTTAAACTTCGGTGGTCCCAGCTCCTTGAACTGTTTAGCAATGACTTTTGATCGATTTCGCAATCAATGAATACGTGCAAGTATACACGGTCAACAAGTAATAAAATGATAAGAAAAGTATCGTTCCCACGAGGAATTATTTAATAAAAATCACAAAATACTAATTCTTAACCAAACGAATTTTATTTAAACAATCTCAAATTGTGTTTTTTCTAATTAAGAAAACTAAATTAACCAATTAAAACTATGTTACTTTATAAATGAATTCAAATAAATAAAGATTAAGACTTCAATATCCCCAATTATGAATTATAAATCAATTATCCAATTATCCCAATTATTATGTCTACTGAATTGTTAACAGGAATTCTCAAATGCCAAAAGTCCTTTTCCAAGTGATCAATTGCCTTCTATTTAATCCAAATTAATCTTGCTATATTCCTATGCAAAACAATTGAATTAAACTCCTTCAAATCCAATTCCTTATGTGTTACATGTGGTGAACAGATATTTCCATTCAATTCACAAACCTAATTAGTCACTTTGCAAATAACTAAGTCACATGATATCATGCCCAGTTCTAACCCTAGAATTCCTCTTCCATTTCCTTCTAGAGTAACAAAGTAATTACTGATCAGATAATTAAGCAATATGCACAAGACAAGATAAACAACTCACTTTAACATAAATAATTGGAATATAATGAATAACTAATTCATAGCCATAAAGAGTTCAATTGAAATCTTAATAAAAAAAAGTTAGTTCATATTTAATGAATGGAAACCAAGAATCCACAACTGAATAGACATTAAAAGATAAAAGTATGATAAAAGAAGAGAATAGAATCTGTTGTCAGCAAATCTGATGCACCCCTCTTGCTCTTGCTCTTGCTCTTGATCTTCAATGGTCTCCAAGTTGCTTTAATCTCTAAAACTAATAAGAACTAGGGTTTATGTTCTAATCTAAAGGAGTGTTTAATCTAGTCTAATCTATGTAATCTCCTCTTATTTTATGCCTTACATCATATATTTATAGGTTACAAGTCTAATTTTTAGCTTAGGAACAAACCCAATCCAATTTTGAGTCAAAAAGGTGTCAAAATTCGCCCAAAACGCGTCCAGGCCATACCAAACCCTTACCCCAGTGCCCCAGCGCTGGGAAACGGCGCCAAACTCTGCTCACCAGCGCCCCGACGCTAGTATTAAGCCTAAGAATCGCACCCCGGCGCTGGCCCAAAATCTGACATTTTCTGCCCCGACATCCTTTGGGAAAACGGCCATAACTTCTTCGTCCGAACTCCGATTTAGATGATTCAAGATGTTTTGGAAAGAGGAGAAGTAGATCTACAAATTTTATTCTTGACGTTGTATGAAATAATGTCTAGAGCTATAGTCAAATTGGCTCTGAAGTGACTGCTGTGTAAATGATAAGCCGAAAACGCGAATCTATCCACCCCAAACGTCGATCCAATTAACTTTTGTCCCAATTCCTACAAAAAAATATAAAACATGCATGAATAGACATAAACACATAAAAACATCCTAAAAGACTTGAGAACAATAATAAATTAATCCCGAATATATCCAATTCATGTGTATAAAACTCACTCATCAAATACCCCAAACTTAAACCTTTGCTTATCCTCAAGCAAAAACACAAAAATGTTATGCAATGCAATGTAATGAAACTAATCTATATGCCTACGAATCCAACAGTAATGACAGAAACAAATCTATTCAACCGGCCTTAGAGAAATCAAGTAAACATGATAATACATCATATTAAAACAAATCAGTAATTTCCCAATCAATCATCAAATCTTAGACTGTTATCACTGATATAGTGCGTGTGTGCTCCACAACAATGTTAACTGATATAAAATCAAATTTAAGACATAATAGATATCTTCGAAGGCATCATACAGTGAAAACTCACAAAATTCACGAACAAGTTAGATCCAACTAAAGTCAAACATCCACCAAGTTCAAGAGTCCAATCTGGGATACTTATGCTTTACTTTTTATTACGGGGGCTTTTTGCTCTTTTCTCATTTTATTGTTTTTTTTAACCATGACTGTGCAATGTCTCATTCCATTAGGCTAACAGTGTCACCCCTTAGCGAGCTTTCGACCAACGACTCCCAGACCATATAAGACTTTAGGGAGCTAGGTTTTAAGATACCCCTTCGGGCGTACTTACTCAAGTAAAAAAGGCCCCGAAACAAAACTAGCCACGGTAAAAAAAAATTTCTATTTCTCTTTTTTTAATAGATGATTGGTGAGTGCGTTATACGCTCCATCTCACGCTTGTGTTTATGGGGAGTGTTTCTCCTCAACCCACCACAAGACTCAACATGTTTTTTTAAAGCTTATATACCCCAAAATTTCCCCCCAAACTTAAGTTTTTATCAAAATTTAGCAATCTCCGCCTATTCATGTCTTTCATTCCTTCACACTAGTATTATCCTTAAGAAATCCATTATGTATCAATTTAAACTTAATCAGTCAACATAGCTGTTATTAACATGCTAACCTTAATTATACCAGTTTCAAACAAGAAAAGATTCAATTCATAACAAGAAATCACATCAAAGCCTGAATATTCAATACTATACTTATCTACTTAACTCCAGTCTCATCATTGGCCAAAATAGACTTTTACTATCTAACAGTTAGAATCATGCAAATATAAACTAACTGCAACAAACATAGTTAATTAACTACTATTTTTGCAATTTTTTTTTTAAAAAAATTTAAACAAAAAAAACTGAATGCAAAAACTAAATGTAAATAACCCGAAAACATAACGAACTTACAATGTAAATAACTAACTATATGCAATACGACACTAAAATACCCCCAAACTTAAACTAGACATTGTCCTCAATGGCTACAATAGAAAAAATTAAAGCAGAGGACTTCCTTGAAAATATAGCAATCTTCCTCCTTGTCCGTTAAGTTTGGAGAATAGGCTAAGCACATGGAACAAATTGGGCACCACACTTGAATTTGACTTGAATAACCTGTAAAACCATGATAGAAGCAATTTTATTAAATCCTAAATAAATGAAAATTCAAAACTACTAATATAAAACTTAATAAAAACTAAAAATAAAAAATAAAAATTAAACTTGGGTTGCCTCCCAATAAGCGCTTGTTTTATAGTCTCAGCCTGACTTTGTCTGGTCAATGCTATCCAATTCCTCTTCGAAAGTTGAGGAACCCTCCATCTATCGGAAATAATATAGCTTTTGGTAGGTTCCCATTTACGATAGCCATTGTATTAAAGTCACCCAGCATGTTTTCTTTAGATAAGATCACATTCAAGAACGTCCAACATCTAGGTGGTTTCTCCATTGTGTCTGCGAATATATTCTGGCATTGAGGCTTGTCAAACACAACAATTTCTTCTTCTATCTTCTCTAGCTCATCGCACCATGGTTTCGAAGGTGTACTTGCTTTTACATCACAGAGAGTATTTGCCGACGACCTGACTACCAATCGGACAAGGTTTTGCAAATCTAACCGGACTCTTGAACTGTGGAGGAGAAGGCAGTTGAGGCATAAATAAAATTGGCTCATCTTCGTTGGTACTCAAAGTTAGATCTCTGTCAATCTCCTCTCCCCTTGGTTGAGTCATTCTTGCCATCCTTCGACTCCGTATGGCTGCGCAAACCTCCAACGTCTTCGAAGTTGCCTCTATAGAAGATATATTAAGTCCATCAATCCCTGTTTCCCTTGGTTGAGCCAAGAACGTGTATGGCCATTGATACTCAAACTCATCCATAGTACCTGAAAAGAGAGAAATATAGAAAAAGAATTAAAATTAAAAATAAAAATGTTTAAATTAAGACTAATTTGATTGAAATTAATATTGGAAAATAATTATTAAATTAATTCCCCGGCAATGGCGCTAAAAACTTGTTGATCGATTTTGCAATCAATGAATATGTGCAAGTATACACGGTCAACAAGTAATAAAGTGATAAGAAAAGTATCGTTCCCACGAGGAATTATTTAATAAAAATCACCAAGTACTAATTCTTAACCAAACTAATTTTATTTAAACAATCTCAAATTATGTTTTTTCTAATTAAAAAACTAAATTAACCAATTAAAACTATGTTACTTTATAAATGAATTCAAATAAATAAAGATTAAGACTTCAATATCCCCAATTATGAATTATAAATTAATTATCCAATTATCCCAATTATTATGTCTACTGAATTGTTAACAGAAATTCTCAAATGCCAAAAGTCCTTTTCCAAGTGATCAATTGCCTTCTATTTAATCCAGATTAATCTTGCTATATTCCTATGCAAAACAATTGAATTAAACTCCTTCAATTCTAATTCCTTATGTGTTACATGCGGTGAACAGATATTTCCATTCAATTCACAAACCTAATTATTCACTTTGCAAATAACTAAGTCACATGATATCATGCCCAGTTCTAACCCTAGAATTCCTCTTCCATTTCCTTCTAGAGTAACAAAGTAATTACTGATCAGATAATTAAGCAATATGCACAAGACAAGATAAACAACTCACTTTAACATAAATAATTGGAATATAATGAATAACTAATTCATAGCCATAAAAAGTTCAATTGAAATCTTAATAAAAAAAGTTAGTTCATAATTAATGAATGGAAACCAAGAATCCACAACTGAATAGACATTAAAAGATAAAAGTATGATAAGAGAAGATAATAGAATCTATTGTCAGCAAATCTGATGCTCCCCTCTTGCTCTTGCTCTTGATCTTCAATGGTCTCCGAGTTGCTTCAATCTACAAAACTAATAAGAACTAGGGTTTATGTTCTAATATAAAAGAGTGTTTAATCTAGTCTAATCTATGTAATCTCCTCTTATTTTATGCCTTACATCATGTATTTATAGGTTACAAGTCTAATTTTTAGCTTAGGAACAAACCCAATCCAATTTGGAGTCAAAAAGGTGTCAAAATTCGCCCAAAACACGTCAAGGCCATACCAAACCCTTAACCCAGTGCCCCAACGCTGGGCAACGACGCCAAACTCTGCTCACCAGCGCCCCGACGCTAGTATTAAGCCTAAGAATCACGTCCCGGCGCTGGCCCAAAATCTAACATTTTCTGCTTCGACATCTTTTGGGAAAACGACCATAACTTCTTCTTCCGAACTCTGATTTAGATGATTCAAGATGTTTTGGAAAGAGGAGAAGTAGATCTACAACGTTTATTCTTGAAGTTTTACGAAATAAAGTCTTGAGCTATAGTCAAATTGGCTCTGAAGTGACTACTATGTAAATGATAAGCCAAAAACGCGAATCTAGCAACCCCAAACGTCGATCCAAGTAACTTTTGTCCCAATTCCTACAAAACAATGTAAAACATGCATGAATAGACACAAACACATAAAAACATCCTAAAAGACTTTAGAATAACAATAAATTAAGCCCGAATGTATCCAATTCATGTGTATAAAACTCACTCATCAGTGACCGCCCGAGAGTTTCTAGTGTTTCCACCTACATTTTGGACAGGAGCCGCTCTCGCCTGCTATTGCATGAATTGCATATAGCCTCTGAACAATCCATCATTCATCATTTGGTCAATGTTGTTGTTTGCATGAGGATTGTCGCCTTCTTGATGCACATTATCCTGATTATTGATATGTGATGAATCAACGGTCGTCTGTGCCCCATTACTATTCTCAACATTCTCGAATGTTATTTTCAGATACTGCCACAAAACAAAAGGTTAATTGACATGTAACATATTATCCCTATATTCTGAACGACTAAGTAAATAAAAAAAACTTAGGTAGGTCATACTAGCGAAGGAATTCCCCGTCTCTCCCCTCCTAGTTCTATCCTCACATCTTAGCCAGGGATCATATCCCTAAGCTTTGAGACCAACTGTGACGCCCCAAAAATTAGGCATACATAACCCATCTTGGGTCGCCAGATAGCTGGGTTTACTGCAAGTGTGGTCCATGCTGCTGGGAAGTCAGACGTCTTCTGAGTTTGGATCTGTTGCTAGCCTATCAGCTGCTAAGAGTTCTCAAGCTGCCCTGAGCTGCTGTTAGCTGTGTTGCTAAGTTTGTTTCCAAGCTTATTGCTGGATGTTATTTTTGTTGTTAGTTCTCTGTTAAATCTTGTCTGTTAGTCTAGTTGTGGTTTACTACAGCCATCATAGGGCATGTCCTATGATGGCTATGGTATACTATTTGGGGCTCTGTCCCGTGCACTTTGTTCTTATTCTTTTTTTAATATAGTCTAAATTTAGCAAAAAAATAGTATTAATAAAAATTCATTTTATTAATTACTAATTCTTTAAACCTAAATTCTGGATAATCCAAAATTCCGGGTTGTTACAGCTGGTCTGGCAGTGGCTGTTTGTCCTTGAACTTCCTGCAAAATATGTAATTCTCTGATTAAGATGTGTATTTGACTCGATTCGAAATCAAAATATACTACTAATTAAGATGAAAAACTTAGAGCTTGGGTTGCCTCCCAAGTAGCGCCAGTTTTAGCGTCGCTAGCCCGACTTTGTTTGGTCAGCACTATCCAATTCCTCTTCGGTAATTGAGGAACCCTCCATCCATCGGAAACAATATAGCTTTTGGTAGGTTCCCAATTGTGATAGCCATTGCATTAAAGTCACCTAGTATTCTTTCTTTTGATAAGATCACATTCAAGTACTTCCAACATCTAGGTGTTTTCTCCATTGTGTCTATGATCACATTGGGGCATTGAAGCTTGTCAGACATAACATTCTCTTCTTCTATCTTCTCCAGCTCATTGCACCATGGCTTTGAAGTCGTACTCACTTTTACGTCACAAGGAGCATTGCCGACGACATGACTACCCAGTGGGTATGATTTTGCAAATCTAAACGGATCCTTGAACATTGGTGGAGAAGGCACTTGAGGCATTAATAACATCAACTCATCCTCGTTAGTACTCATAGTTACTTCTTCACTGACCTTATTTTCATTATCCCCACTTGTCTCCTCTTTTCAACATCTCGTATCTCATCTAGTTGTACATTTGGCTCGGGCACTTCATCAATCTCAGAATCCTCGTCATAACACCAATTGTTTTGAGGACAATTGTTCAAGGCTTTGAACATTTGATCCATCTGGTTCTGCAGATTTTGAATTGATATCTATTGATTCTGAATTGACCGCTCTTGATTAATCATCCTCTCCTCGTTTGATGCTATGAACTTGGATAATAATTCCCCCACCCTTGAATTTTCTGTTTCAGTCTCGGAAGCCAAATATTGAGGACCAATGTTTGAAGTAATGTTGAGTTGTTCCATCTGGTTCTAAAAATTGAAGCTCGATATTTCTTGACTCATCATCCTCTCCTCTTGGTCTGCTATGCCCTTCAATATTACATCCATCGGATTTGGCTTTTCTTCTTGTGGCAATGGAGGTGGACATGAAAATTACGGTGTGTACGATTGATTTGGAGCGTAGTATTGGTCTTCATAATTGTAGCTCCATGACAAAACCGGGTGATATCCCCAAACTTGATGATAATTATCATATGAATACTGATTGAGGTAGTTACCACCATATTGTACCGGCCCAAGATTGATGGTGCATTGATTAATCGGGTGATTGCCAGCACAATAATTGCATGTAACTGCTATCCTTCGAGTACGTTGGGCTGCAATAATGTCCAACCTCCTCAAAAGTGTCTCAAGCTGTGCTGATAATGCAGAAAATGCATTGAGTCCATCAATTATTGTGTTGGTGGTGGAGTCATATTTGTGTATGGCCATTGATAATTGCATCCATCCATGGTACCTGAAAAGAAAGAAAAATAGGGAGAGAATTAAATAAATAGAATTTTTTTTAAAATTAAGACTAATTTGATTGAAGCTAATATTGGCAAAATATATATTAAACTAATTACCCGGCAACGGCGCCAAAAACTTGTTGGGTAAAATCTAATTACGCACAACACGCAAGTATACGTGGTCAACAAGTAATAAAGTATACATGGTAATCTTTTGAGTAACGTTAGCAGCCTACAAGATCAGTTGGCTGCCATTCAATTGTCTCTCCAGGATGCTCCCTTGAATGCTCTTTTACTTTCTCAAGAAACAATATGCTCCCGGTCTCTCTAAAAGCTTTGGCTCTTGAAGAATCTCTCCTGCTTCTGAAATCTCATGCTATTTGGCTTACCCAGGGAGATAAGAATACAAAGTTCTTTGCTAATGTTATTAAAATTAATTAGAACCATAACAAGATCCTCTCCATCTTCGATAGCTCCGGTGTTCGCATTGAGGACCAGTTGGGTATTCAGGAGGTAGCGGTGGATTACTTTCAGGATTTGTTGGGGACTTCTCCTTGTACCTATCCAGGTCATGATGAGCTAAAGAATTTTGTTTCTAAGAGGATCTCTTCTGCCCAGGCTACCGCTCTGTTAGCTCCTATTCTTGATGGTGAAATCCTTGCAGTGCTTCAGTCCATGAAGAAGAATAAAAGCCCTGGCCCTGACGGATTCAACGTAAACTTTTTTCTTCACTGCTGGGATACTGTTGGCCATGATTTTACTAAGGCAATCCACTCTTTTTTCAATTATGGGCATTTACCTAGCGGAGTCAATTCAACTGCCATTGCCTTGATCCCGAAAATCGTAAATCCTTCTTATATGTCTGATTTTAGGTCTATCTCCTACTGAAATTCCATTTATAAATGTATAGCGAAAATTCTTTCCAATAGACTCAAGTGTGTTCTTCCTTCTCTTATTGATCATGCTCAGTCGGCCTTCATCTCGGGAAGAAGCATTAGCGATAATATTCTCCTTGCGCAGGAACTTTTTAGGAATTACAACAGGCTCTCTGGTCCTGCTCGTTGTGCTCTAAAAATTGATATTCGGAAAACTTACGACACTGTTGACTGGGATTTATTTTGGACTTGTTGAGCATCCTGCAGTTTCCTCCTATTTTTATCAACTGGATTAAAGGGTGTATCACTACGCCTATGTTTTATGTCAAAGTTAATGGTGCTTTAGCTGGTTATTTTAAAGGTGCAAGGGGTCTTAGACAAGGTGATCCTTTATCCCCATATTTGTTTGTCCTTTCTATGGAAGCCTTCTCCATGATTATTTCTAAGGAAACTCTGCTGCCCAATTTCAAGTTTCACTAGAAAGCTGAGCATTTCGCAGGTAAGCTTCGCTGATGATGTTCTCCTCTTTTGTCATGGGGACCTGACCTCGGTCTCAATTATTCACTCGTGTATCCAGTCTTTCTCATTATTCTCCAGCCTTATTCCCAATGTTCTTTAAAGTATGTGTTTCTTCGCCAATGTCCCCAGCGATGTCAAGGCTAATATCAACCTGCTGTTGGGTTTTCCGATTGGTGTCTTGCCAATCAGGTTTCTTGGTGTGCCCCTAATCTCCTCTCGCCTTTCCCACTCTGAATGTCAGCCATTGATTCAAAGAATTACTTCCCGGGTTTCGTCTTGGACTTTTCACTTTCTCTCCTATTCTGGGAGAGTGCTTTTGATTAGAACAGTGTTTTTTGACATACAGTCGTACTGTGCAGCCCATTTTATTCTTCCTAAATTGGTTATGCGAGCTATTCAATCTATTCTCTGTAGATTTCTCTAGAAAGGCTCTTCCTTTCTGCGCTACTGCTCTAAAGTTTCTTGGAAGGATTTAGCCCTTCCTTTTTGTGAAGGCGGCCTTGCCATCAAGGATCTCACAGAATGGAATTCAGCTCTCATCATCCTCCATCTCCTAAAGGTTATTTCCCCTTCTTCAACCTCCTTGTGGGCTAAGTGGGTCAATTCTACTGTGCTTTCTAGGAATAATTTCTGGCATATCTCTATTCCTGCGGACTGTTCTTGGATTTGGCGTAAGATTCTGAAATAACGTCCAATTGCTCTCAATTTCCTTCATTATTCGGTTGGGAATGGGAATTTTTTCAGTCTTTGGCATGATCCTTGGTTGAATGGTCAGGCCATTAACCCATCCGTGTCACTTCTCACCAACTCCAGAATTCCTGAGAATGCTCGTATCTCAGCCATCACATCCCTGGGTGCTTGGTCTTTGCTCCCTAGCAACCATTATGAGGTGCTACAATTTAGGAGTTTGTTTGGTTCACTCCCTGCTCCTTTAGCTTCTGAGGATAGAATTTTATGGGATACTCGCGATATTAATCTAGTAAAGACCTCCCTTATTTGGGATTCTATTCGCTCTCATTCTCAGAAGGTCCCTTGGGCTAATATTGTTTGGCACTCCCATCACATTCCTTGTTTCTCCTTTACCCTGTGGCTAGCATTACGCCGGAGACTACCTACTAATGACAGATTCACTTCATACTCTAGTTTTCGTCCTTTAAATTACTCTTTTTACGATACTAGTGTTGAGACTTTTTCCCACTTGTTCTTTGATTGCACCTGCTCTGATGCATCCCTCTCTTCTATACTCGTTGTTGGAGGCTGGCCTAATGTCCCATTGAGGTGGGATAGTCTTGTGGACTTCATCATCCAGTTTAGAGGAAGTACCATTAGTTTTGATATCCTTAAGCTTGTTTTTGCTTCTACTGTGTACAAAATCTAGGCGGCTAGGAACTTCTTTGTCCATGATCGGACTAAGATGCCTCTGGGTGTCTTGGTTAGGGAGATTCTAAATGTCATTAAATCCAGGCTATCTTCTTCCTCTAAATTCCTGTTGGCTGCTCAGAACCGTCCTAATCTCAGAGTGTGGTTGTTGTAGCCAAATACCTGGGAGTTTGTTTATAGTTTGTGTTTGGTTTGGAGTCTGTTTTGGAATTCTAATTCTGGTTGGGCGTGCTCTTTGGTTTGTTATGCATATGACTGGGCAGCTGTGTAGGTCCTCTCTTACTCGGTAGTTCAGCTCCTGAGTTGGTATGTCTGCTCGATGTTGTAGAGACGGGTCTCTGGCTGCTGGACTTTGCTTAGTCCTGCCTTGTTTGCTGGATTTGTAGTGACCGATTGCCTGCCTTATTTGTCGGATTGGTAGTGATCGGTTGTTTGGTCAAATGCTAGTCAGTCTTGAGATACTTGTGAAGGATGTTATCTGTAATATATAGTATTATTTAATAACGCATATAAATATAATAATAATAAATTATGCAAAACAGAAACAATTTATAAAATGAATATATATATATATATATATATATATATATATATATATATATCCGAGTCCTTTGAATTCACAAAGTCTCCTTAAATCAAATTTATTCCCCCACAGATGCTAAGGGTTAATTGAATAATTGCTTCCCAAGATAAAACAGATTTCAATTCTTAATAAGTAGCATTACAAAATTAAGAATTCATCGAACACAACTTTATGTTATGTATTGAACTTTTAATAATGATGCAAATTATGCATATGAATAGAAATTATTTCTATAATAATGATGCATGCAACTTACAGTACAACCCTTGAAGGAAATGAAGACACGTTACACACACTTTGCCAACAAAGAGAATGGAACGGGATTATGATTTTTGAGAATGGAACAGGGACGGGAATATTTTTTTTCTTCAGAAAATGGGGAATGAAACTTATATATTCTGAAAACAGGGATTCCACATTCAATTTATAGAATATTTTCGACCGTTAGCATTCAACCGCTGACAAAACTAATAATTAAATAAATAAACCCGCCCATCATTACCACGACCCGACCCGAGTCAATTTTCTCATTCAAATCCCATTTCCAACAATCCCCCACATGAATGTAAAATTGGCTTTACAATATGAAAAATATGTTATGAATATGCAGACACTAGTTCGAGTACATAAGAAAAGATATTTCATCAGGTTAAGTAGCCTAGTGGCTTTGAACTTGCCCTAGTAAGATCTATCGGATTTACTTGGCTAATCAGTAGACTTGATGTCTTTGAACTGTCATCTTTTTGTGTAAACCAAGATAATAGAATTCACAAAATATCTCTTCAGACATAGTTGGTTCTCATGTTTGTGTTCATTTTGGCCTTGAAACATCTCTTGGTTCCGTGAGTATATTAGAGAATTCAGCCTTTAAAATTCTCACAGAAGTGGCCCCTTTCTTACTCATGTAGATGACTTCTATTAGGAGTACCCTGCAATACCCCACTTGAATGTATTTCAAGATATAAAAGTCATTAAAAGTGTAACGTATCCTAATTCTCGCGGTAGATGTGCACTGTCTCATTTCAGGAATGGTTAGGAGTATTTATCTCCTCAGTGCTTTACTGAGTACTACATAGTTCGGTTTGCCCATTGAAACTAGATCTTGGGATCTCCAGTCAGCTAGGTTGGGTTGCCACTATGACGACTCTTATTTAAACAGTATGCTTTAAACCCATTCCCCTCGATGATTTTTCCACTTGCTCTCTTGTTAAACCTTTCGTAAGCCGATCCGCAATATTATCTTTTGACTTTACATAGTCAATTGAGATAATTCCATTTGAGAGCAATTGTCTAACGGTATTATGTCTTCGTCGTATATGACGTGACTTACCATTATATAAATGACTATGTGCTCTTCCAATTGCTGATTGGCTATCACAGTGTATACATATAGCTGTCACAGGTCTTGATCAATTTGGAATATCCTCTAAGAAATTACGAAGCCACTCAGCTTCTTCTCCAGCTTTGTCTAAAGCAATGAATTCTGATTCCATTGTAGACCTTATAATACACGTTTGTTTTGAGGATTTCCAAGATACCGCTGCACCTCCAAGGGTAAAAACATATCCACTTGTGGATTTTGAGTCTTTATTGTCAGATATCCAATTAGCATCACTATATCCTTCCAATACTGATGGATATCTTGTATAGTGCAATCCATATTTTTGAGTATGTTTTAGGTATCCTAAAACTCTCAAAATTGCTTTCCAGTAATCTTTACCTGGATTACTCGTATACCTACTTAGCTTACTTACTGAATAAGCTATATCTGGTTTAGTACAGTTCGTGGCGTACATTAAACTGCCTATTATACGAGAATATTCTAGTTGGGATATGTCATCACCTTCATTTTTAGCTAGATGAAGATTTATATCAATTGGGGTTTTATTCAGAATTATATTATACTTGTTAAATTTTTCAAGTATTTTCTCAATGTAATGAGATTGAGATAACATAATTCCATCAGAGATTCTAGAAATCTTGATTCCTAAAATTATATCAGCAATCCCCAAGTCTTTCATGTCAAACCTATTTGACAACATACGTTTAGTAGAGTTGATAACTTCATTGTTGCTACCCATGATTAACATATCATCCACATAAAAACAAACAATGACATATTTTTTTGAGTGCTTTTGACATAAACACATTTGTCACACTCATTAATTTTAAATCCATTTGATAACATAACATTATCAAATTTCTCATGCCATTGTTTTGGTGCTTATTTTAATCCATACAAGGATTTAGCAAGTTTGCATACTTTCCTCTCTTGTCCAGGAGCAATAAAACCTTCAGGTTGTTCCATATATATTTCTTCATCTAATTCACCATTTAAGAATGCAGTCTTTACATCCATTTGTTGTATTTCAAGTCTATTTAAAGATGTTATTGCTATTAGCATTCTAATAGATGTAATTCTTGTAACAGATGAATAAGTGTCGAAATAATCCAACAAGCCTAACTTTGTATTTATCAATTGAGCCATCGGCTTTCATCTTTTTTTGAAGATCCATTTATACCCTAAGGGTTTTGAACCAGGTGGAATGTCCACCAATTCCCATGTATGATTTTGCATAATGGACTCAATTTCACTATTAATTGCTTATTTCCAATGAGAAGCATCAGGAGAGGATATTGCTTCCTTGTAAATTTGAGGATCATTTTCTAACAAAAATGTTAGAAAATACGGACCAAAAAATGTTGAGGTCCTTGCCCTTTTGCTACGTCTAGGTTCATCCACTACAGACTCTTTGTCTATATTTTCAGAATTATCACTAGTAGCATCCAAAGGTCTTTTGTTTGAATTTGAATCACTATTTCCATTGTATGGAAAAATATTCTCAAAAAATGATGCATCTCTTGATTCAATAAATGTATTAACATGAATATCGTTAATTTCAGATTTATGAACAAGAAAGCGATAAGCACTGCTGTTATTTGCATAACCAATGAAAACACAGTCAATTTTTTTTGGTCCTATCTTAACCTTTTTAGGTTTAGGAACCATTACCTTTGCTAGACACCCCCACACTCGTAAGTATTTATAGCAAGGTCTATGACCTTTCCATAATTCATACGGTGTTTTGTGAGTTTTCTTATGAGGCACTTTGTTAATAATATAATTGGCAGAAAGCAAAGCTTCCCCCCCACAAATTCTGGGGTGCTCCAGAACTGTTTAACATATCATTCAATATTTCTTTCAATGTTCGGTTCTTGCGTTCAACAATACCGTTAAATTGAGGTGAATAAGGAGCGGTAGTTTGGTGAATAATACCATGAGTAAAGCATATCTCTTCAAATGGTGATTCATATTCACCACCTCTATCGCTTCTTATTGCTTTAATATTTTTTCTAAGTTGATTTTCAACTTCATTTTTATAAAGTTGAAACATTTCTACAGCCTCATCTTTGCTTCTTAGAAAATATACATAACAATATCTTGTGCAATCATCAATAAAGGTTATGAAATATTTTTTCCCACCTATAGTTTGCACAAACTTTAAGTCACATATGTCAGTGTGAATTAAATCTAGAGGTTCAATTTTCCTTGCAACAGAATGAAAGGGTAATCTTGTCATTTTTGATTCCACACAAAATTTCACATTTATGTTTTTGATTAATATCAAATTTAGGCAAGAATTCTAAATTAATTAATCTACGCAAAGTATTATAATTAACATGTCCTAATCTAGCATGCAATATGTTTGAAGACTCTAACAAGTAAGCAGAAGAATTAATTTTATTATTATTAATAGACTTCGGTACAATAGTCATAACACTCATCTTAAAGAGCCCATCATTCATGTAGCCCTTTCCTACAAACATATCATTCTTAGTAAGTACAAACTTATCAGACACAAACACCAACTTGAAGCCATTCTTGCTAAGTAGTGACCCAGAAACTAGATTCTTGCGAATATCTGGCACACTAAGCACTTCATTCAAAGTCAGTTCTTTGCCAGATGTCATTTTCAGTATAATCTTTCCACGTCCTTCAACCTTTGAACTTGAGGAGTTTCCCATGAAGAGTTGATCATCATTCTCTACTGGTTTGTAAGTAGAGAACATCCATTTGTTGGAACAAATGTGGCGAGTAGCCCTAGTGTCCACATACCATTCTTTAGGGTTTCCTACCAAGTTACATTCTGATATAACTGCACAAAGATTCATGTCTGAAACATCTTCAGAAAGCTTTTCCAGTTCTGTCACATTTGCTTGAGGCTTTTGATCTTTCTTCAACTTCTTTGGCTTTCGACATTCATTAGATTTATGTCCTGGAATGCCACAGTTGAAGCATTTGCCTTTGAATTTCTTTTTGGCCTTGAAAGCTTCTTTGCCTTCACGCTTCCTTTTGTTGTTGTTTGGCCTTTGTTCTACCACATTTGCCTTTGCTTCAATGAAGTTCTTTCCACTCTTCTTCTCAGATCCTCGAATGTCCTCTTCAATCCTAAGTCGCACAATCAATTCTTCAAGATTCATCTCTTCGCGTTTATACTTTAGATAATTCTTGAAGTCTTTCCATGAGGGTGGAAGCTTCTCAATCATTGCTGCAACTTGGAATGAATCACTTAGTGACATTCCTTCAGCATGAATATCATGTAGAATTACTAGTAATTCTTGAACCTATGTGATGACTGCTTTAGAATCTAACATTTTATAATCAAGAAATCTACCGATTGTGAATTTCTTCATGCCAGCATCTTCAGTTTTATATTTCTTGTCTAAAGATTCCCTAAGTTCCTTTGCAGTTTGAATTGTACAATATACATTATATAATGTATTATCTAAACCATTCATTACATAATTCCTGCAAAGGAAATTTGCATGTTTCCATGCATCAACAGCAACCACTTTTTCCTTGTCAGTTTCCCCTTCAACAAGAGTAGGACAGTCCTCTTGTAGAAACCTTGCCAAGTTCAGTGTGGTGAGATAGAAGACCATTTTCTGTTGCCAACGCTTGAAATCAGTTCCATTGAACCTTTCAGGCTTTTTTCCATGAGACATACTCACGGCAGGAATGGTACTAGTAGATGCCATTTCTGTTATACAAAAAAGACAATTGTCAATATACAGAAACCAATTTCTGTTGTACAATATTTAACAGAATTCAACAAACTTTGTTTACAAAATTTCTGTTGTAGAAAATTTATTTACAAAATCTGTTTATAAATTATTTCGCAGAAAAATCCTAGTTATAGAATTTCTACTTTCCAAATTTTGTTTACAACTAAGTTTACAAATTTCTAATTAACAAATTTGTATTCTATAATTAAACAAGTTTAAATATAATGATTATCTTTTCAATCATATATTATTACGATTAAAAAATCTACCATCAAAACAATACATATATTTTTGAAATCATGACATTCTGATAAAAAAAACGTGAATTACAAAAAAAACGTGAATTACAAAAAAAAAACATGAATGCAATTCTGACCAAATCATGCAAATTCTGATTTCATGCATGCTAATTGCCAAATCCAATATTAAAGCCAGGAAACCAAAAAATGCATGTAATGATACTGTTGAATATAGGAAATCAGGCAATGAATTCTAGAATACTTTTAATAATATATGAACATGGTATCAAATATTACATGCACCATGCAAACTGACTGCACTTATTGCAGGAAATAAAAACCTACTTCACTCATATTATATGATTTACTTGCAGTACTAACAATTACGCAGGATTCGCGAATAACCATTTGTTATAATTACAATTACAGAAACAATACTATAATTACAGAAAAAATAAATTTGTTTTAAGATTGTTATCTGTAATATATAGTATTATTTAATAATGCATATAAATATTATAATAATAAATTATGTAAAACTGAAACAATTTGTAAAATGAAAATATATATATATATATATATATATATATATATATATATATATATATATATATATATAAATTCGAATCCTTTGAATTCACAAAGTCTCCTTAAAGCAAATTTATTCCCCCACAGATGCTAAGGGTTAATTGAATAATTGCTTCCCAAGATAAAACAGATTTCAATTCTTAATTAGTAGCATTACAAAATTAAGAATTCATTGAACACAACTTTATGTCATGTACCGAACTTTTAATAATGATGCATATGAATAGAAATTATTTCTATAATAAATATGCATGCAACTTACAGTACAACACTTGAAGGAAATGAAGACACGTTACACACACTTTGCCAACAAAGAGAATGGAACGGGAACAAGATTTTAGAGAATGGAACAGGTACGGGATTTTTTTTTTTCAGAAAATAGGGAATGAAACTTATATATTCTGAAAATAGGGATTCCACATTCAATTTATAGAATATATCCGACCGTTAGCATTCAACCGCTGACAAAACTAATAATTAATTAAATAAACCCGTCCGTCACGACCACGACCCGACCCGAGTCATTTTTCTCATTCAAATCTCATTTCCAACAAGGGAGAGGTGGCTAGAGGTGCTGTCTTGGGTCTGTAGCTGGTCAGTCTAGAGAGGGTTGGCGAGCTGCTGGGCTGCTGGGCTGCTATTGGCGAGGTGGTGCAAGTCCGGGTTGGCGAGCTGCTGGTCTGGGCCGCCGAGCTACTTTTGGCGAGCTGGACTCCTATTGGTCTGGGCGAGCTGAGCTTCTGGGCTGGTTGGCGAGCTGTTCAATGGTCTGTTGGTGAGGTGCTAAATGGTCTCGTGGCAGCCATTTCGCTGGTACTTGTTGGGGTAGCAGCTTGACTATGGTATTTTTTCTCGATTGGCAGCCATTTCGTTAGTTTTTGTTGGGGCCCACGTTACTGATAATTTCTGAGTAGGGGTAGCAGCAGATGATCATGGTGGTCTCCTTACCAACATGTGGATGTGTTGTGGGATTTGGTAGTTTCAATGGGGCCCACAAGCTTTCAAATTTCTAATGCTGATTCAGAATTTGAATTGGTTTCCTTGGACCGTACTGGATCATGGGTCAGTCCTTGTGGGTTGTCTCTGCTGATTGGCTCATGTTATTGGTTTATTTGGATAGCTGGATTGCTTTATGTAACTAGTTAATTTTAGTTATCTTCAATTGCCTAACATCACTTTTTAGGTTAGGCATTTAGTTTCCTAATTTTTCTAGGTGATCTAGTCCTCACGGGGAGAAAGAGGACTATGTTGTGATCTTTATTGTAATATCTTTAGTTTTTGCAGTTTAATACACAAACAAATTTAGCAAAAAAAAGTGAAAGTAGAGTATCATTTTCACGAGGAATTGTTTAATAAAAATCACTAAGTACTAACCCGTAACCAACTCAATCTTATTTAAACGAAGGAATTTCAATTCATAAGTAAACTAATTCTAATTACCACTAGTTAAATTAAGATAACGGAGATTTAAGATCACAACTTCACTTATTGCTTCATTTAAGTTAACACACTTCTCATCAATTATTCTCTATCATGAATTGTTAATCAAGAACACTAAAGCAGATAAAACCACCTCTCGATGCATAATACCCATAATAACGTCAATCCACAATTAAGATAGAAATCCATTAAACACCTTAATCTACTAACTCACTATATTTCTATGTGAATTACAATTGAAGAAGGTTGAAGAATAAGTTCTCTATCCGATTACATGCGATGTCAAGCATATCTCTACCTTAACAATAATCAAAAATCTGCTATTGACAAAATTCATGACACATGCTATCATGATAAGATCTAAATCAATACTTCATCTCTCGAGTTCATATAGATTATCACGGTAATTGTTAGCTAGACAATTAAGAAATTAAGTCCAAATCACAGTAGACAATCCTCACAATAGAACACAATAATTGATAGCGAAGCATATTAAAATAAACTACACAATAAGTTCCATTGTAATCTCAAAAAAAGAATTAGTTCTTTATTATTGAATTAAAACTAAGAATCCACAATTGAATAATCATTAAAAGACAAAGATAGAAGAAGATGAGAAGATAGAATCTCTTGTCTGTAGATTTGATGCTCTCTCCTTACTCCTACTTTGAATCTTCAATGGTTTCCAAGTTCCTTGAATCTCCAAATCTAATAAGAACTAGGGTTTTGATCTAATTTACTCTAATCTAATCTAATGGAATCCTTCAAAACTAGCCTAGATCTCCCTCTTTTATGCCTCTCCTCATGTATTTATAGTTCTAATGGATATCCTAGCAAGTTAGGCAACTAAGAATCCTATTATAGCTCAAATTGGACACCAAATAACCCAATTCAGTTGTCTTCCCGCCGCCTAGCGCAGTCAGCGCCGTCCCCAAGCCATTCTGGGCGCGGTCCGCGCTCCAGTGGCAGCATTTCTGGTGGCCTAGCGCGCCCCTAGCGTGGTCCGCGCTACTCTATTTTCTGCTGCAACGTCATTTGGTAAAACAGGCATACCTTTTGATCCGCTAGGAGTTACGGGGCCTGCCACCTATCAAATCGAAGATAACGACGAGATCTACAACTTTCATGCTTTGAGGATTGACAGAATCCGTCCAGATCAAGGCAGAAATCGAGCTTTTAGTAGATGCTGTGCAAATGGCAAGAATGATAACTCTTAACTTTGATCTTTGTTGATAAAAAGGCCATAACTCTCACATCCGAACTCCGATTGGGACGATTCAAGATGTTCCGGAAAGCTAAGAAGAAGATCTACAGTATAATCCAAGTTCCAATCTAAGAACATGCATCTAACTTGGTGTTAAAAGTCCTTCAATCTTCCCTCCTTTCATTTGCTTGCGTATTTTGGTTCAAAAGTTGTCCGAATTGCTTTCCCTTGCTTCTTCATGCCAATGTCGTGTCATCGGTTACAAAATAACATAAAATGTATGAAAATTAACTAAGAAAGTGCTGCCAGTAGTTGTGCTTGCCTTGTTGTCGGAGCTGGGGTTTGGGATGGTTGAGGCAGTGATGTTGTATTTCTGGCTACTGCTGATGTGTGCATTGCTACTATGAGCTAAGTTGATCCACTAGATTGCGCTGATAGAATGTCTGGCTTACTACTGTTTGTAGGTCATGGTGTTGATTCTGCAATTTGGCATGTTGCTGGACATGTTTGCTTTTCATATGGTCTAGTTTGTAAACTGCTGAATGCCTGCTGGTTTCTTGCTGAAGCTGTTGTAGCTGTGTTGTTCTCCTACTTGAATAAGGTTTCCTGATGTGTTGTGGCTGTGTTGTTCTGCTACTGTTGGATTCTTCCTGTGATGTGTCTGCTGGTTCGCCGATGTGATGCTTGCTCTTTGCCTTGGTTATGCTGGGTTGGGCGATTTGAGCGGTTTGGATAGCTGCAGTCTTTTGGGCTGAGTTCTACTGTGTTGTTGCTGAAATATCTCTGTAGTTGCTTCATAGCTACTTGCTGGGAGGGCTATCAATTGCGGGGGTTTGTTTTTAATTTGCTGCTTTGCTGTATTGATAGCTGAGCTGGGCTGTGTGCGCTATATATTGGGCAATTTCTCAGCTGGCTATCCCTTCACCGGGTTTTGGTCTGATGGGTTTGCAGTTATTTGCAATAGCTATGGTCTTGGCAAGTTAGGTTTTATTGTAATATTGCTCAGGTGTTGACGCAGTGTGTTTGGTATCAAGCCACCTTGACGAATTTTTCTGTTGTTTCTTTGTTCCATGTTGGGCCCTTGTATGCTAATGTCTAGCTTTGGTTACTGATGCCATCATAGGGCCTATCCTATGATGGCTAGGGTATCCTATCTGGGTACGTCCCATGTACTATTCTTTCTTTTATTTCAATTTTAATTTAGCAAAAAAAAGTAAATAAGAAACATGAGATTAAACAAATAATTCAAGTAATAGATATCAGATAAGTACGTATAAAACCTACTTATCACCAAGGCCAAAATAGAAGTAAAAACAAATTTTTGAGCAGATGCAGCAACATGATCAGCAGCAACAACATACAGCATCAGAAATTGACATCAAGTAGTAGCCAGCACAACAAGTAAACGAGGTGGAACCTGACAAACCAGAAGCAGTACAAAGAGGCAAGACCAGCAGCAGTAAACTGCAGCATAAAAATAGCAGCGGTCAACTGTAGCAGTGACCCTGAAGCCATGACAACTGCAGTAGCCCCAGCAATTCCAGCCCCAGCAATTCCAGCCCCTGCAGCAGTCAAGCTAGTAGAAGGAGGCACAAGCAGACCGCAAAGCAGACCGCATGCAACAGCAGACCTACCCACCAAACAAACAGGCCCCACATTAGAGCAGCACAGCCGATAAACTACCACCTAACCAGAAAAACCAGCAACCCAACCCACCAAAAGCCACCAGACCACCAGACCACATCATCCATGCCTGACCCATGCCAGAATGACATTCCAAGCAGCAGAAATAGAAATGGTCATGCTCATCAGCAGAACAGAATGATCATGCTCAGCAGCAGAGACAAAGGATCATGCTACAGTCAATCAGAATAGCCACCAAGCAGAACCTGGACTGAACTAAGCTTAGAACACAGGATCATGCTCAGCGGCAGAAACAAACATGATAATAGTAGTGCAGGCATAGAATGGATTCTACAGCAATGATGAATCAAACAAAACAAAACCAAGTCCAAGACAACCCACTACTTCCAATAATATGCAATCGTGCAGTACAATAAATAACAACAATGATTCAAAGCACTAAATGGTGTAATTCTGGATTTCATACTAATCTCAAATGAAATCCAGAATTACTTCTTTGACTAATCGTTTCCTCTCTTATGCTGGTAGATTGCAATTGATCAAATCAGTTATTCACTTTATCCAAGCCTATTGGTTAGCCCACTTTATACTCCCTGTTTCTGCTATCAATGATATAAAATCTTCAATGTCCAGATTCCTCTAGAAAGGGCCTACTATGGGTAAATCTGGCGCTAAAGTTGCTTGGAGAAAAATTTGTCTCCCATTTGCCGAAGGGGGTTGGCTATTAAGAACCTTGAAGAGTGGAACAAAGCTCAGATTTTGTTGCATCTATGGCAAATCATATCTCCCTCCTCCACCTCTTTCTAGGATAAGTGGGTGCGTGTTGTCCACCTCAAAAACAAATACTTCTAGATAATGCCTATTCCCTTAGATTGTTCTTGGATCTGGAGAAAACTACTAAAGCTCCGTCCTTCTGCTTGCAGATACATCTCCTTTTTTATTGGTAATGGTGCTTGTACTAGCCTTTGGTTTGATCCATGGCTAGGTCATTCTCCTCTAGCTTCTTCTATCCATTCTCCCTTGATTCTAAACTCTGGTCTTGGGCCGACGGCCTCTGTTAGCCAAATAATCTCTAACTCAAAATGGGTTCTTCCAGCTTCAAACCATAATGATCTTATAGAATTCAGGAATTCTTTAGACATGTCTAGAATATGTAACTCTGATTCTCAAGAAACTCTTCTTTGGGATGGCACTAAGGCTAACTACATTAAAATGGCTCTGTGGAAGGATCTTCGGGATCTTGCTCAGAACATTAACTAACCTTGGTCCCTTCTGGGTGATTTTAATGTTGTTAAATCTTTATTTAAAATTATGGGAGGTACAATTTCTTGGGATTATGCCATGCAAGACTTCAAAGACCTTATCTCTGATTTATCCTTGGTGGACCTGCGTGCCTTTGGTCCCCTCCTCACTTAGTGGGACTCTCAGTTAGCTCACCCGAACTATAAAAAGCTAGACAGAGAAATGGTTAGTCATTTTAGGTTGGATTCTTTCCCTACCTCTCAGGCCATTTTTACTCCTCGTGAGCTTTCTGACCATTGCCTTGTGGTGGTTCAACTTGGTCAGGCTCTTCTCCGTCTCCCGAAGCCTTTTCAGTTCTTTAATTTCATGGCTGGGTTAGATAACTTCATGGAGGTTGTGCAATCTGCTTGGAATACTCCTGACTCTGGGGACCCGTTGCAAATCCTTTCGGGTAAGATCAAGGCTGTCAAGAAGGCCTTAATATGTTTGAATCATGTTAATGGTAATCTCTCCTCCAATGTTGCTAAATCTAGAGCTCTCCTTCATGCAACACATCAGGCTATTACGTTAAACCCTACCGATCCTTTCCTCCTCTCTCTCCAGCAGTCCCAGCCGGCCACTCTATGGGCTGACCTTTTGTGTGAGGAAAAACTACTGAGGCAGAAGTCTCGGATTCAATAGCTTAAGGAAGGGGACAAGAATTTTGGGTTCTTCCATAACCAAATCAAGAACAGATGGAACCATAATAAAATCCTTTCTATTAAAAATGATATGGGGGATCTGTGCTATGGTCATTCGGTTGTCCAAGGTATTGTTGTTGACCATTTTCGCTCTCTGCTGGGTAGTCATCCCCTTTCTGTTGACCAAGCTTTCCCGGAACTGGAATATGTGGTATCTTCCAAGATATCATCTCAATAAGCTCTGTTGCTTGAACGGGATGTTACTGATGTGGATGAAAAAGAATAAGAGTCCTGGCCCGGATGGTTAACTTTTTTATTCTTACTTGGGATATTGTGGGCCCGGTTTTCACTGCTTCCATTTAATCTTTTTTCCGTCAAGGATGTCTCCTCAGAGGCACTAATGCTACGGCCATTGCTCTTATTCCCAAAAATGTCAACCCTTTATCCATGAATGAATACCACCTATAAAAGCATTTCTAAGATCATTGCCTCTTGTCTTATGGGTATTCTTTTGTCTATCATTTCTCCAAATCAAGCTGCTTTTATAAAAGGAAGAAGGATTGGTGACAACATTCTCCTTGCTCAAGAACTCTTTAGAAATTATCATAGACCTTTCGGGCTACCTAGATGTGCACTGAAAATTAATTTTAGGAAAGCTTTTGACTCCATCTCTTGAGACTTCCTTATGGCTGTTCTTCGGTCCTTCAACTTTCCCCCGAAATTCCTATTCTGGGTCAAATCTTGCATTGCCTCTACTACCTTCTCTGTCAAGGTCAATGGTGCTCTATATGGCTATTTCAAAGGATACAATGGGATTAGGCAAGGGGACCCCCTTTCACCTTATCTTTTTGTAATTATCTTGGAAGCTTTATCCCTTATGCTTTCTAGAGCCTCAAAGCTGCCCTCTTTTCATTTTCACTAGAAGACATATGCCCTCTCCCTCACTCATATTTGTGTTGCGGACGATCTCATCATCTTCTTCCGCGGAGACATAGGATCTGTTAATACCATTAAAATTTACCTGGATCAGTTCTCCTCTCAGTCTGGCCTGCTAATCAATGTCTCAAAGAGTATGTGCTTTCTCTCCCATATTCCCCCTAACACTGGTGATGATATCCTGTCGTCTCTGGGATTCTAGTTGGGTACTTTTCTGACAAAATTTCTTGGGGTCTCGTAAATCACATCCAAACTCAGTTTCGCAAACTGCCAACACCTCTTGGAAAGCTAAAATCCAGAATTATTCTTGGACTAATCTTTTTCCTCTCTTATGCTGGTAGATTGCAATTAATCAAATCGGTTATTCACTCTATCCAAGCCTATTGGTCAGCCCATTTTATACTCCTTGCTTCCGCTATCAATGATATGAAATCTTCCATGTCTAGGTTTCTCTGGAAAGGGCCTTCTATGGGTAAATCCGGTGCTAAATTTGCTTGGAACAAAATTTGTCTCCCTTTTACTGAACGGGGGTTGGCTATTAAGAACCTTGAAGATTAGAACAAAGCTCAAATTTTGTTACATCTATGGCAAATCATATCTCCCTCCTCCTCCTCTTTCTGGGCCAAGTGAATGCGTGTTGTCCATCTAAAAAACAAGTTCTTCTGGATAATGCCTATCCCCTTGGATTGTTCTTGGATCTGGAGGAAAGTCCTCAAGCTCCGTCCTATTTCTTGCAGGTACATCTCCTATTCTATTGGTAATGGTTCTTGTACTAGCATATGGTTTGATCCATGGCGAGGTCACTCCCCTCTAGCCTCTTCTATCCACTCTCCCTTGATTTTGAACTCTGGCCTTGGGCCGACAGCCTCTGTTAGCCAAATCATCGTTAACTCCAACTGGGTTCTTCCAGCATCAAACCATAATGACCTTATAGAATTCAGGAATTCATTCGACATGTTTAGAATTTGTAATTCTGATGCTCAGGATACTCTTCTCTGGGATGGCACTAAGGCTACGGACATTAAAATTTCTACTTTTTGGTGTTCCATCCGGAAAGTTGGTTTAACTGTAGGGTTGTATAAAATGGTCTGGTATAATATGGTGCTGCCTCGGTACTCTTTCCTTCCTTGGCTTGCTTTCCACAAGGGGCTTCAGACTATTGACAAGCTTATTATGTTTGGTATGGAAGTGAATCCCTTTTGTGTCCTCTGCTCTACAGAAAGGGAAACATTTCAGCACCTCTTCTTTCAATGTAGATTTTCTTTTCAGCTTCTGGTCGCTATCCTTTGTCATTGTAGATGGCATGGGATGCATCGAAGCTGGACCTCAATCACTGATTTTCTTTGTTGAAGCTCTGGCCCCAAGTTCAAACATGGATTACTTATTTTTAGCTTTGCTACTTTTGTGTATCAGATTTGGCTGGAGCGTAATCCTAGGATCTTCTCCAACAAGGCTACCCCTGTCCGGGTCATTCTTCGGGATCTCATCCATATCATCAAATGTCGTCTCCATAGTTATGCTAAATTCCAGAAGCTTAAATCTTTGGCTTGTTTCCATCATCTGGTGCTCTAGAATTATAGGCGTGGGGCTTTGGTCTTAAAGAACTAAGAGGCTTCGACTAAAGGGGCTTTTAATGGCTTCGTATAGTAGCTTCTGTTTCAGGCTGGGCCTTCATAGAGCTGGGTCTGTGCGTTAAGCATGCTTTGGTCTTGGATGGGTCTTTGTTTAGTGGGGTTTTAGTGGCTTCGTAAAATTCCCTTTGGCCTCATCTGGGTCTTTATAGAGTCATCTTCGGGCTTGGCTGCGCTGGTTCTGCTTCTTCAGATCGTAGAGTGGGGCCTTGTTTTCTTGTGCTAGGATCGTAGAGTTCCCTTCGGCCTTGGCAGGGTCTTCGTTGAGTGGGGTTCGATCTGAACATCACAGAGTTCTCTTCGGCCTCGTCTGGGTCTTCGTAAAGTGATCTCCGGCCAAGGCTGCCCTGGGTCTGCTTTCTCAGATCGTAGAGTGGGCCTTGGTTCTCGAGCTGGGATCGTAGAGTTCCCTTCGGCCTTCGATGAGTGGGGCTCGAGTGGATTTTTGTTGGCTGGGTTTTTGTTGAGTGGGGTTCTAGTGGCTTCGTAGATTTCCCTTTGGCCACTTTTGGGTCTTCGTAGAGTCATCTTTGGGCTTGGCTGCGCTGGTTCTGCATCTTCAGATCGTAGAGGGGGCCTTGGTTTATCATGCTAGGATCGTAGAGTTCCTTTCGGCCTTGGTAGGGTCTTCGTTGAGTGGGATTCGAGCGGATCATCTCAGAGTTCTCTCCGGCCTCTCGTCTGGGTCTTCGTAGAGTGATCTTCGACCAAGGCTGCGCTGGGTTTGCTTTCTCAGATCGTAGTGTGGGCCTTGGTTCTCGAGCTTGGATCGTAGAGTTCCCTTCGGCCTTGGCATCGTTCACGTTCGGTGTTTGTCCTCCCGAAGGTCTCCTAAGTGCTCAGTCTTTAGTTCTGTGGGGCTTTTTGCTCTGACAAGTATTGTATCTTTCTTTGGCAGTGGCATGTACGCTTTAAAAGTCTTTTCACCATAGGGCATGTCCTATGGTGTCTCTGGTTTTTGTTTGGGTCTTTCCCATGCGGTTCTGTAACACCCATTTTATTTATTTCAGTCTAAATTCAACAAAAAAAATAATAAAAAATAAAATCTCTACGTTCTGGTGTTCCATCCGTAAAAAGGGTTTAAATGTGGAGTGGTTTAAAATGGTCTGGCATAATATGGTGCTGCCTCGGTACTCTTTCCATCTTTGGCTCACTTTTCACAAGAGGCTTCGGACAATTGATAGACTTATTATGTTTGGTATGGAAGTGAATCCCCTTTGTGTCCTCTCTGCTCTACAGAAAGGGAAACATTTCAGCACCTCTTCTTCCAATATAGATTTTCTTTTCAACTTCTGGTCGCTATCCTCAGACGATGTGGCTGGCGTGGGATGAACCGAAGCTGGACCTCAATTATTGAGTTTCTTTGTCATTGCTTTGGTCCTGGTCTTTTTTTTGATAATGTGGGGTTTCTCAACCGCGGTCGGACTAATTCCCCCAGGCCGGACTCAACCATTTTTTCTTGCGCACCAGCTTGCACTGGCCGTCTGTGGCCACTCGAATTAAAGAATTCTCACACTTGAGGCAGGCGGGACTTGATCCTAGGATGTCTGGGTCTACTTCTCACCCCAGGTCGAAGCATACTGCGTTGCGCCAAGTGCTGTGGTTAAATTTTTTTTAAGGGGTGCAACACGAGGACTTCCCAAGGGGGCCTAGTCTAAAACATGGATTACTTATTTTTTGATTTGCTACTGTTGTATATCGGATTTAGCAAGAGCGTAATTCTAGGATCTTCTCCAACAAGGCTACTCCTGTTTGGGTCATTCTTCGGGATCTCATTTATATCATCAAATGTCATCTCAACAGTTATGCTAGATTCCAAAACGCTTAAGTCTTTGGCTTGTTATCATCATTTGCTGCTCTAGAAAATTTGAATTTTGGACGCATGGCCTAGCATAATCTCCTTAGAGTGGTCTTTAGCGTCAGCCGGGACTGGTCTTCGAGCTTTGAGAGGCTATGGCTAGAGTGTTTCGTAGAGTTCACCTCCGTTAGAGTCTTCATAGAGTGCACTTCGACCTCGATTGAGTGGGGTTTGGTTTTCATTCTTCCAGTTTGGCCAGCTACTTCTAGTTCATAGAGTTGGACCTTGGTCTTCGAGCATTGCTCGTAGAGTGCGCCTTGTCGTAGAGTGCTACTTCCAGTTCGTAGAGTGGTGGTTGCCTCTATATAGTGTGATGGATCTTTGTATATTCGAGTTTTGGCCTTGAGTGGGTCATCTTCATAGAGTGGGGTTTGGTTTTTGGCCAGTTTCTTCCAGTTGGGCAAGCTTCTTCCAGGTCGTTTGTGACAACCCGATATTTTCTAAATAAATAAAACCGAAATTTTGCGTATAATTTTTTATTTATTTATTTAAGGATGAGGATTTGTACAAGATATTATGTATATATATTTATGGGGTAAATATAAAATATATTTATTACATGAATAATTGTAAATGATTCATTGTTTATTATCAAATATAATTTTATAATAATTAATTCCATATTGGAAATGTTTATATCAATTATTTTCAATAAAAATATAATCTTATATTATTTAAATAATATATGAAATGATTTTAGAATAATTATAATGATTATTTCATTATATGAATTTGTTCAGGAGGTTAAATTAAATATTTTAACTTAATTAAGAATGTTATTTATGTAGAATAAATCAGATATGGAATCCAAACCCTAATTTCGGATTTGGAATAAGGAATGAGAATAATAATATAATATTAATTATATTTTGATTTTTCAGTGATATGAATATGTGCGGTATGTACGTGTTGATGATGATTGGTAAATTATGGTGCTTAATTTCAAAACCCTAATGTTAATTGGTTAAACCCTAGTTTTCTATGGAAAACCCTAATTTGAAAATAAATTGTGAATTTAAGACTGTTATATGACGATGTTATATGATATATGTTATGTGTTATTTAATATTTTGCTAATTATAGAAAACCCTAACTTTAAATGTAAACCCTAATTATATTTGATTTTCTAATAATTAAGAACCTTAATCCGGAAACCTAAACCGGAGGTTCGATCAGTCAGAAATAGTGTTATTATGATTAATAACACGTGTGATGAACTTTAATTACTAATTAAGGTGAAACTAATTAGTAAATTAAAACCCTAAAATCTAGAACCCTAAATTAATTTCTTGAAACCCTAATTGATTTGAAACCTTAATGCGAAAGTCATTCCCGAATTTGAGAATTGGTTAAGTCGTTATGTAATCACGATAATGTGATTAACGAATGGTGATATATGAATTTAAAACCCTAATACATAAAATTCTAATTTGATAATTAGAAAACCTAATTATAAATCGGTAACCCTAAATATCAAAATCTTAAACCCTAATTGCTAAATTAGCAAAGTCAATGATAATTATATGATCTAGAAACCCTAATTAATTTATTTTTTTTGAAAACCCTAAGATATTTTAAAAACCTTAATTTTCTATTAAAACCTTAAATTTTAATTAGTAAGTTATAATTAAAATTTTATTGAGCTTTAGTTTTAATTATTCAAGCCCTAGAAATTTTTGGGGAACCTTAAGGAGTTAAAAATCTAGTGAATAAAACCTAGATTCAAGTACCATGGACAAGAATACCCTTAATTATTTTGTTAAATTACTAAAATAGTATTTTTGATTTATTTAATTAAGCTTTCTTGCAAATCTTTCCAAATCTTGGGTTGTTCACCAACCCTAGATTATCCTATGTGCCAAGATCTTTTCATATCATCCATTATCAGCAGCCATACATGCATCACAACACATTATATATAGATTGGAAGAGAGAGAAAGTTCATTTTTTTGGCCATTTGAGCACCAATTCTCTACCAAGACCTCTCTCTCTCCAATCCCACGAAAAATACTAGTATATCAGTCCCTTAATACAACCCCACGAACACCACAAACAAATCAGTAGCCAAGATCAAGAATTGTTCATCTAAGGTATAAAACCCTAGATTTAATTTCTGTCCAAATTCGGTGTTAGGTGTTATGATTAAGTGTTAGAATATGTTGTTTATGTTGTCTTATGATGATCTGGGTTGCTAGATGTTAGATCCATAACATCTAGATGCTCGGATTTGAAGATCTACGAATTCTGGAAAATGTTTAATCTGTTGTCTGACAACGAATGTCAGGTCGTGTAGATCTCTGTACGTGTTTGATTTTTGTGTTTTAAGTGTTGATTATTGTAGTATGATGTAATATCTTTACTCTGGAAGTGAAATGGAAAATTGTTAATAGCTAGATTCCAAGTTATACTCGGTCAAAGTCGGTTGACCGACCATGACCGAGGATAATCTGGGCAACGAAAAACAGCATGAACAGCCTCTGACAATGTTTTGTGAGCTTTATATCTGACATGTTTTTGATGTTTTGTTGTTGTTGTTTGGTTAATGTTGTAGCTGGGTATGTGTAGTATAGATCTGGGTCTTTTAATATCTTGTAAACTCAATAAATCGATCGTGAAAGGTGGTCAAAGTAGACCACTCGAACGGACTTATGCATTTCTGGGAAAACCCAGAAAATTAAGAACGCCACCGTCTGACCTACTTTGACCGAGTTAGATCTGGCACATGTATTTTATTTGGACTGAGATCTTGTTAACTCGTTGTTCATTGACATATATACTACAATTATAATGTAAGAAATAACTTAAACAACCACCTGAACCGAAAGTAATTTAAGCTGAAAAGTAGCTGCTCGAATTTCTGGGTTTGTGATGAAGCCCAGATTTGGTCTGACAGCATGTTTGGCAGATCATATCTTTTTATTGTATTATTGATTGATCAAAGTGAGTGTTGGATGTTGTAGTGCTACATGCGTACTATATAACTAAAGTTTGAGCTAACACAGAACGCGATTACACTGTGAATTAAACTCGGTTAAAGGGAGCAACTTGAACACTGATCTGTCAGTGTTCTTGGGCTCAAGAACACCTATAGCGATAGAAAGTGTCGCTATAGGCCTTTAGCGACAGTTTTAATTATAATTTCTGGAAAATAATAAAAAAATTGATAAAAATGATTTTTAATTATTAAAAATACATAATAAATTATGAAAAATTATTTTAAAGTCTGAAAAATAGTTTTTAACTATTTTGGGTATATTTCGAAAAAATTTAATATTTTTTGGAATATAAATGGTATTTATTTATTTATTTACAATATTAGATAATTTAATTAAAAATAGTTTTAATTCATGAAAAATTATGAAAAATTATATTATTGTGTTAGGAAATAATTTTGAGTTATTTTTGATAACTTTTAATATTTTGTGATAATTTTCATTAATAAATTAATATTAATGATAGTTAAGTTATTTATTAAATGAATGAAATAAATGAATAAAAAATGATTTTATTATATTAAAAATCATTTTAAATAATAATAAGGTATTTAAGAATATTTTAAGTTATAAAATATAACTTTTAATATTTAATGGTTAATTTCATTAATTAATGATTAATAATGATATTAAAGTTATTTAATAATTATATTAAATAAATTAGTTTAAAAATGATTTTTATATTATAATAATCATTTTTAATGAAAATAAAGTGTTTAAAGATATTTTAAGTTATAAACTATAACTTTTAATATTTAAAGGATAATTTCATTAATAATTTAATATTAATGATATGTTAATGATATTAAATTTATTTAATAATTATATTAAATAAATAGTTTAAAAATTGTTTTATTTATTTAAAAATCATGTAAAAAGGGATATAAAAGAATTAAAAATATTTTAAGTTATAATTAATGACTTTTAATATTTAGATAATAGTTCATTAATATTTAAATATTAATGGTAATTATTTAATAATGATTTTAGATGTTTTAAAAATCATTGAAGGGTAATATAAGTACTTTAAAATTATTTTTTTTAGTTATTATAAATAACTTTAATATTTTGGCAATTGTTTCATTAATAGTTTAATATTAATTAAATATTAATGATAATAGAATTGTTTGATGTTTAAATCATTTAATATTGATTCTGATATTTCAAAAATTATGGTAAATAGTAATAATTATTTTATAATTATTATAAGGTCATGAAAAATGATATGACTGTTATTTAATTAGTCTAAATGGATATTGGTCAACTGTTTAGAGTCTTAGACCCGATAATTACCCGATAAAGATGTCGGTAGACCGACATATTTCAGAAATTGATCTGGACTTAGATAATGTGATTAGTTAACTGTTTAATTGTGATTCAATGGTTATTAAGGTTGTGTGACAATGTGATTAGGAATGTGTTGATGTTTGTTTGCGATGTCATGATTGTAGAACATGTGTGATAAGATGATTAGGTTATGTGCTGACTGCGAAATGCAGTACTATGTGTTATATTATATTGTTCTAATCGAACGAATGATTTGATTAATGATAGGTTGTGATAGAAAAGGATAGAACTAAGTTGAGAATTGTAAGCAGCGCATCAGGCAAGTATCCTAACTTTGCATTTTCTTTATGCAATGGACAGAAGTGAGAAGTTCAGAATCATTATTATTAATGTACAGATTGTTAAAACTATATTATATATACCCATTGATTATCAACATGTTAGTATATGATAATTCAGTTATATATTCTATTCGTTAATTTCTATAAATGATTATACAAGTGTCCTCACTTGCATAATCATTGTATTTAATCACATGTTGATACACCTTTGTTACACGTATATGGTGAATTATAGATTATTGTTGGATAAAATAAAACCTTTTATTTGGAACCCTAACAAATATGAACATCCCGTTTATGGGAAAACTTTTATGCGCCCAAGGCGGATCAAGTAAATGATAACATCGTTCTTGTAATGTAGTATTGATCAATACAGGACACAACGGGCTGATCACCCCCCGTGTTCGTAAGTTATGACGGTTTGCAGATGAAGTTCTGCTAAACCTTTTCGAAAATAAAAACAATGTTCATAAAATGTCACTTAAACTCTATTTACAGCCAGTACGAAATTTCAAAAATTTGAAAGAGAGTAGTTATGTTATTAATATCGGTTCAGAATACTTCATAATTATTGACTTGTTATAAATGGATATTATAAAGAAAACATTTAAATTCTTTCAACTTATATACATATAATACTTGCTGGGCACTCAAATGCTCATCCTTGCTTAATTTAAATGTTTTCAGATAAGTGTGAACAATCAGAAGGATGGGTCAAGAACAAGTAAAAAGGAAAGCAAACAGATTAGGTTTACGATGTCATATAAGTAAAGGTTGCGTACTTGGGATTAAACTCTGATAAAGGTAAGATAAGTTTGTAATTTATTTGTGTTATTATTATTAGTAATATTTACACTCATAGAAATGGTATCGTGAAGTACCGAGTTCGGGTTTCAAATATCCGGGTTCGGGGACTT
Source organism: Panax japonicus (assembly GCA_020205505.1). NCBI lineage: Eukaryota > Viridiplantae > Streptophyta > Magnoliopsida > Apiales > Araliaceae > Panax > Panax japonicus. Next base: position 969,194 of record JAINUV010001490.1, read on the forward strand.
TACATCGTTGAGTGGGGCTTTGGTCTTCGAGCTTTGGGAGGCTTCGGCTATAGGGCTTCAGATGGCTTATGTAGAGTCAATCTTCGTAGTGTATGATTCGGCCTTGGCTGGGTCTTCGTAGAGTCGGGTTCGACTGTGTCTTCGTAGAGTTCACTTCGGTACAGGTTAGTCTTCGTAATGTGAACCTCGGTATGGCTGGGTCTTTGTATTTTGGGCTTCGAGTTGATCTTCATACAGTTCGTTTTGGCCTAGTCTGGGTCTTCGAGTGGGTCTTCGTAGAGTGAGCTTCGGCCTTGGGTCTTCGTAGAGTGGGGCTACAACTATGAACAATGTTGACCAGTTCTGCTAGACTATGGATCTGTTTGGGCTTTTAGTGGGTTGTCGTCGATTGGTTCTTCGAGGGCGAGAGGCAGCTGGCTCAGGTGGATCCGTGTTCGGGCGCCTTCTTAGTGCTCTGTCATGTATTGTACCATTTCTTATGGTAGTGGCCTGTAAGCTTTAACTAGTGTTTACACCATAGGGCATGTCCTATGGTGTCTCTGATATTTCTATTTGGGTCTTTTCCATGCGGTTCTGTAACACCATTTTTTTTATTTCAGTCTAAATTTAACAAAAAAAACTGTACGTGAAGGCAATTGCGTCAAGACATGGGGTACCTGTGTCCATTGTATCAGACAGAGATCCACGTTTCACATCTAATTTCTGGAAACGAGTACAAGAATGTTTGGGAAAACAGCTGAAAATGAGCACAGCGTACCATCCTCAAATCGACGGACAAAGAGAGATAACCATCCAAACATTAGAAGATATGCTCAGAGCATGTATCATGGATTTCAAGGGAAATTGGGATGACCATCTTCCATTGGTGGAATTTGCCTATAATAATAGTTATCACGCGAGTATTGGCATGCCGCTTTACGAAGCGTTATACAGCAGAAAATGCAGAACTCTATTATGCTGGGATGAGGTAGGTGAATGTCAGCTATTGGGTCTAGAGTTGGTGCAACAAACCGTTGAAATCATCAAGGTGATTCGAGCAAGATTGATAGCTGTACAGGATAGACAGAAGAAATATACCTATCAACACCGGCAAAATCGGGAATTCGATGTTGGTAGTTATGTTTTCTTGAAAGTATCTCCCTGGAAGGGGAAATTTTGATTTGGAAAGAAAGGATAATTAAGCCCTAGGTTTATAGGTCCTTTTGAAGTGCTTCGACGTGTGGGTGAAGTGGCATACGAGGTAGCTTTACCTCCAGAATTAATGCATATTCATAATGTTTTCCACATCTTGATGTTGAGACCATATAAGCCTGACTATAAACATGTTATAGAATATGAGCCCTTACAGTTTGAGAAAGATTTACACATATGAAGAAGTCCCTGTTCAAATTATTGACATAAAAGAGCAAGTACTGAGGAATAAGGTTATACCTCCTGTTAAGGTAATATGGAGGAACCACAATGCTGAGGAAGCTACGTGGGAACTTGAAAGCGTTATGATGAAGAATTATCCTCAATTGTTTGCTTGATTTTGTATAGCGATTCTGGGGACAGAATCATGTTAAGGAGGGAAGAATGTAATGAATGAATTTTTCAAGTTGTGATTCTGGGGACATAATCCTTTTAAAGAGGGAAGGATGTAACGATCGAGAAATTTGTAATTTAATTTAAATATTTATTGGGTTAAATATATATTTTAAATAATTTATTTATTGAGGAAAATAAATAATTAATGAATTGTGGTGAGTTAATAGCTAAATTGATTAATGTTAATTAAATTGAGTATTGATAATTTATCTGAAGGATTTAATTTAAGGAAATAATTAAATTAAATCAATTTCTTAATATTTAAGAAAATAATTAAATTAAATAAATTGTTTAATTTAAATTAAATAAATAAATAAAGTGATGTTTCTAATTTGTTAATTAAATTAGATATATATAATTATTTATTAATTATAAGTATAATGATAATAAGGTTTTTATTATTATTATTAGTTATTTAAATTAGTTAAACTAAAATTGTTTAAATAGTGTGTAACACAAAGTAACTATATAATATAAATAATATAATAATAATTTGGTTTGAGAATTATGTGTTTAGCCAAACATGGCCTTGTGGCCTTTGATTTTTTCCCAACTAACATCTTTTTATTTTTTAAACTGACGTGCGTGGGTATGAGGCCAGTTTATTATACGCGTCTTATTTCTTTTTTCTTCTTTTTTTTTTGCTAAATGTCTTATTTCTTTTCCTAGTGCTAACTAGATAACAGAGAATTAGAGAGAGAGCTTAGAAGAAAAGAGAGTAATAATAGTGATATTGAGTTGGAGAAGAAGGGTTTTGGAAAAGGATTGCTATCAACTTTGCTTTCATCAAAGTATTTAGGTATAATTTACCCCTAATTCTAATTCTCAATGTTGTAATTTTCTATTCTCTGAAGTTGGGGTTTTTGTGGAATTGTTGTATAAGATGTTGTTGTTATGAAAGTATACTCGTGCTAAATTTGTTATTTATCATCTATAATCCTTGTTTGATGATAAAAATTTATGTAGTCTGTGTTTGAGGAAGGAGTTGAAAGAACAATGATGATTTCTTATAACATAGCTGGTTTAAGTACAAATCTTCATGATCAATACTTGTTAAAATCTATAATTTGTTGGTGGTTTTTGCTAGTCTATTAAGAAACGCACATAACGTAATTTAAACGAAGTAATTCGGATAAGAATCGAAGTCACAGTGTTGATTTTTTTAAAGAAGTTCAAAAATGGAGTTTTATATGAAAATATGGAATTTTGAGAAATTAAACTAGTTTTAGTTGATGATAAATTGTGTTAATTGGTTGTAAATGTTAACAAATGTGTTTGTAATAGTCTATACCAATTGTAGATGTTAATTTCACTGTTTGGTGGGTGAAATTCGTGTTAGTTGGGTTAAAAACAGCTACTGTTCATGCCGAATCTGTGTCTGTCTGTGCACCAGCGCAGCTGCGCTGGTGCCAAGGAAAAAAACTGTGCAGCTGCGCCAGTCCCAAGCGTAGCTGCGCCAGTCCCAAGCGCAGCTGCGCCATTGGGTGTTCTGCAGTCGAGCACCAGCGCATCTGCACCGGTGCCAATGCAAGGTACATCACAGCTGCACCGTGCCTTGAGCACAGGCAGTGACTTCTGCCTATTTGCAGGTTATGTGTATCGAACTTATATTAGTCTAGCATGCACGTTAATGATGTCGAGACATAATATAGACTACAATAACGGGTTGTCATGTGTTGTAATGCAAAGTGTAAAGATTTGAAATAACTATTTAAATAAATTATAAAATGAAACTGTTTGGAGAATGCATTTTATGATTTGATGTTTTAATGTATAAGCTCATGATTGTTTGTAAGGTCCTTCAATGAATATATGTACAAGGACTTAGTGATAGATCAAAGTTGTTAGGTTGATCTAAGATCTTAACGTGTATTATTCTTTAATAGAATGTATAGATAGAAAAGATCAAAGCTGTTAAGTTGATCTTGAGATGTAATAGATAGGGTTCGAAAAAATCATAGTGTATCATCTGATCAACAGTGCAGAAGTCAAGGCAGAAATGTAGAGCTTAACGGATCGTAGTGTGTGCCTGCCTTAAAGGGACTCTTTAGAAATCGTAGAGTGGTCCCAATGTTTGCCGAGCCAACTCCATGATTGCAGTATACTGAAGGAAACTTGAAGTTTACAAGTCAATTATCGTAGTGTGATCTCGGGAACGTAGAGTCAACAACATGAGCAAGTAAGGATCGTAGTGTGCAAGGATTTAAGAGAAATCGTAGTGATCTCTAAATGATAGCATCAGATCAAGCACCAAGGCAACAAGTCACTACGATCTGAATCGTAGAGAATCATAATCCAAATCGTAGAGTATCATCTGTCTCATGTCAGAAAACGCCGAGCCTTATGATTTGTGTAAAGGTAGATTTCAATATATGAGGAATGGATTCTAGACGCTGTAGTACTCATCAGTCCCAGAGTAAAGAAATATCCGTAGTATGCAACAAAGAAACGTATTGAAGAAGCTAAGGATAGTACCATGGATAAGAGGGACAAAACAACTTTTTATGTGGTAGGTAGGAAAGCAGTCTGCTGTGTTAGTGGGCCAGAATGCAATTTCAGAAGATGTGCAGAAATGTCTCCATCAAAGTACAAAAAGTTTAGACGCATTTAATGCCACAACGGTTGGATCCAATGGATAGTTTTTAACATCACATATATGCAGATCAAACAGATGAGAGAGAACTAAGCAAACATTAAACAAACAACGTGAACATCTCTCTCAAGCTTAACTCTACGATCTGAGATATTGCAAAGCTTGCTTAGCTACTCAGTTCTTTAGAACAAGTGCTTACAGAGAGACTAAGTAGCAACCATCAAGAATACAACATTATCAACCAACTGAAGAAGAGTACCAAGTCTGCTGGACTTGAAGAGTTCATAGTGAACTATATAAGAAAGCCAAGTCTACTGGACTTGAAGAGTTGAAGAGTGAACTAAGAAGTTCCTAGACTGCTGGTCTAGAAGGAATCTATGTGATTCAGAAGTTGTAACAGACATCCTTAGTGGATATCCTACTCGTTGAGTAGAAGAGTGGACTAGGAGCTTTAAGTGCTTTGAACCACTTAAAAATTACTGTGTCATTTACATTCATATCATAACTGCTATATTTGTTATAACTTCCATAACTGCCTCACCCTCATTACTCCATTGCTTGGTAAAGAAGATTAAAACAAACATTTATTCCGCTAAGTTTTAATCATTATCAAAGAACAAGATTAAAAGGAAAAGATTTTTAAATATCTATTCAACCCCCCCCCCCTTTTAGATAACTATTGTGCCAACTAGGAACTAACAATTGGTATCAGAGAAGGTTCTATTTTATAGCTTACAAGCTTTAGTAGATCCAATGGCACTCGTACCAAGCGAATCCAGGACCGGGGGAGGCAGCAAGCCACCAATATGCAACAAGGATAAATTTGTTAACTAGAAAGTCATGATGCAAGCGTAAATGGACTCAATAGATGAAGATCTATTTGAGACCGTTCAAAATGGGCCCTATATTCCAACCAAGCTTGCACCAACCACTGACGATCCAACCCGTATACAAATCAAAGTTAAAGAAGAGTGGACAGACAATGAGAAAAAAATTGTCCAACTTGTTAAGAAGGCTAAGAACATCCTGTACCAATCCTTAGAGGACGATCTGTTTGAAAATGTTGTAAACAGCAAAACAGCTAAGGAAGTTTGGGAAGCTCTACTGATTATGCACGAAGGAACTGAAGTAGTTAAATAGAACAAACAGTCTCTTCTAACACAGCAATACGAAATGTTCGCTCATGTGCAAGGAGAAAATGTAAATGCCACCTATGAAAGATTCAATGTTCTGCTCAATTCTCTACGAGCATATGGAAAGGTCTATCCTAACAAAGATCTGACCATAAAATTCAAGAGAGCCCTACCAAGCAGGTGGGATTCCAAGAGCACTGCAATAAGAGAGTCAAAGAATCTTAATGAAATGACAGTTCAACAACTATATGGAAATCTCCTGACATACGAACTGGAGCTGACCCGACGTGCTGAAACCTTATCAGATGGAAGAAAGAAGGATAAGGGTGTTGCTCTTAAGGCAACTGAAAGTGCATCAAAGGTCAACACTGAGATTAACTCTGATGATGATGAAGACGATCATGATGACTTTGCTATACTGGTAAAGAGACTAAGAAGGTTTATGCGACAAGGCAGAATCAGCAAGCCAAAGAAGGTCAACTGAATGACCTATGCTAAAACTGCAAAAAACCTGGCCACTTCATCGCCAACTGCAACAAACCTATCAAAGAAGAACTAAAGAAGAAAACACATGCAAAGAAAGAATACAAAGGAAATAAGAGGCCTCATAAAAGAGACAAAGGCCTGGTAGCTATAGGATCGTGGAGTGATTCAGATAATGACTCAAATGCTGACTCCAGAGACGAGGAAGAACCATATATGGCAAATCTGTACTTAATGGCCAAACATGCAAAGGACAAACAAAGCCTCAACATACATGATGTAAGTCTTGACGAGGTATTTGATTTCAACTCACCTGATGTAGACATGAATGACTTAAGAACTGCACTGCATGGCATAACTACTGATCTACATCAATACATGAAGTGGTTCAGAGTCTTGTCTAAAGATCATTCACTTCTTCAAGAGGAAAAGAAGAAAGTTAAAGAAGAGCTTGAAACAGCCCTTCTAAGTACTAATCTTCTTTCCGAGCTTGAGGCTGAGAATGAGACCTTAAAATTGACAAACACACTCAATGCACAAAGAGAGTCTATTCTAAGCTCTAAAGTTGAGGACCTAGAGAAGACTATCTCTGCATGGAACAAATCCTCATCGTCCATGGACTGCCTGCTCTCTAGTCAGAGAAACACTTTCGACAAAACAGGTCTAGGCTTTGGGGAATTCATCTCAGAGCCTTGTGTGGAAAAGATAGTGGAAACTAGCACTAGTAATGCCTCAAGTTTTGATAGAGGCATTGCCTTTGTGAAATCCTCACAGTTGGAAGAGCCAGTTCAACCATGTTCTACTATTTCTAGTTATACTCAGAGAAGTAAAGGATCTCACGCTGGCCTGGGCTTCATAAAGGAGAAGAGTAACCCAACGTCTACTCACCAACCTCGAAGAATCATAGAGTCAAGCAAGACTAACTCTACGAATCAACTGGGAAGGTACAGTAGAGGTAAGGCATACTCATCACTATTTATGAAACCTAAGGACACGTGGAAGAAAGAGAATCAGTTTAACATAAGGTTAACTAAAGAACCACACAAGTCCAAATGGAAGATGAATCATCACGCACACACAGGCATGCATCATAATTGATGTTTCATATACAATAAATATGGTCATAGGGCCACAAAATGTTTTTATAACTCCATGCATGAGAGACCCAAGATTAGACAGATTTGGGTCCCCAAAGGTACTAACAGTAACCCATGAAAATATGGGTACCAAAATGAAGGTTCAAATATTTTGACAGGAAAAGAGCTCCACGACCTCAACATGGTATCTGGACATTGGATGCTCGAGGCATATGATAGGGAACAAAGCTCTACTATCTAACTACATAGAAAAAGAAGGTCCATCAGTCATCTTTGGAGATAACGGCTTGGGCAAGACAAGAGGATATGGATCTGCTGGCAATGGTGCAGTATCTTTCAAAAAAGTAGCCTTTGTGGAAGGTCTTCAACACAACCTTCTAAGTATCAGTCAACTCTGTGACAAGGGTCACCAAGTGACATTCCTCAATAATCAATGTCAAGTCAGAGATTTGAAGACATCTGCTATAAAGCTAACCGGGACAAGAGAAGGAAATGTCTACACAGTGGATCTTGGTCAACTAAGCTCAGATGAGACAATATGTTTTCTGGCAAAAGCATATGAAGAAATGAGCTGGTTATGGCATAGACGGTTGTCTCACTTAAACTTCAAAAGCATGTCCAAACTGACATCAAAAGACCTAGTAGCTGGCCTAACAAAGTTTAACTTTGTGAAGGAAAGGCCATGCAATGCCTGTCAGCTTGGAAAGCAGACCAGAAGCTCATTCAAGAGAAAAACTGTCAACTCTATTGACAAGCCACTGCAGTTGCCTCACTTGCATCTCTTTTGGCCAATCCCAACAACCAGTCTTGGAGGAAAAAGATACTCTCTTGTCATAGTCGACGACTACACCAGATTCACATGGGTATTCTTCCAAACTTCAAAGGATGAAACGAGCTCTGAATTAATCAAGATGTTCAGACTGGTGATGAATGAGAAAGGAGAGAAAATCAAGGCCATAAGGAGTGATCATGGCAGAGAATTTAATTTCTCAAAAATGGATCAGTTCTGCACAGACAATGGGATCAGTCATAACTTCTTAGCTCCTCGAACTCCTCAACAAAATGGAGTAGCTGAAAGGAAGATTAAAACCTTGATTGAGGCTGGAAGAAATCTACTAGCTGCAGCTCATCTACCTAAATACTTCTTGGCAGAAGCTATCAACACTGCATGCTACACGTAGAACAGATCACTCATACACTCTACGATCAAGAAGACGCTCTACGAACTGTGGAAAAGAAGAAAGCCAAGTGTTAGCTATTTCCATGTCTTTGGCTGTGCATGCTACATTCTCAATAATGGAAAGAAGTATCTGACAAAATTGCAGCTCAAGTCAGACGAAGGGATCTTTCTTAGATATGCCACAGACAACAAGGCTTACAGGGTGTTCAACAAGAAGACACTGAATGTTGAAGTCCTAATACACATCATCTTTGATGAAACTAACTTAGACAAAACAGTGCCTCAAGACACTAAGACCGATAGTGCAGACACTACGAATGAAGTCGTTGAGCTCAACACTACGATCGTAGTGCCAGATAGTGAAATCGTAGAGCATGAGAATGTGAACGTAGAGAGGTTCATGCAAGACAGAGAGCCTCCACTCCAAGAAGAAGAAATAGACCTTGAAGATTTAAGACATGAAGGCATCAAGACAGATGTCCCAACCGGTAACAGATGGGTAAGAGATCACACTCAAGATTTAATCATTGGAGATCCGAGTGCCAGAGTCAAAACAAGAGTTGCTACTCAGAATAAATGTTTTTATGTAAGCTTCCTGTCACAAATAGAGCTAAAGAAGATAGAGGATGATATAGAAGACTCCAGTTGCATAGAAGCCATGCAGGAAGAACTCAACTAATTTGAACGAAACAAATTATGGAGATTGGTACCAAGACCAAAGAGTCATCCTGTGATAGGAACTAAGTGGGTCTTCAGAAACAAAATGGATGAAGATGGGGTCATCACCAGAAACAAGGCAAGACTAGTTTCAAAGGGCCATTCTTAAGAAGAAGGTATCGACTACGATGAAACATTTGCACCTGTTGCCAGAACGGAAGTCATCAGAATCTTTCTTGCCTTTGCTGCCCATATGAAGTTCAAATTCTTTTAGATGGATGTCAAGAGTGCATTTCTAAATGGAGAACTCCAAGAAGAAGTCTACGTAGAACAACCTCTAGGTTTCATCAATCCATCATTTTCCAATTATGTCTATAGATTAGATAAAGTCTTATATGGTCTTAAACAAGCACCTAGAGCATAGTATGAAACATTGACTAACTTCTTAATCGAAAATGGGTTCACTAGAGGTAGAGTAGATACCACACTGTTCCTTAGAAAGCATAAAGACAAAGTCTTACTAGTTCAAATCTATGTTTATGACATTATCTTTGGTTCTACTAACGAAAAGTTATGCAAGAGATTCTCTAAGCTAATGCAGAGCAATTTTGAAATGAGCATGATGGGCGAGCTGAACTTCTTCCTTGGACTGCAAGTAAAGTAGACTGAAGAAGGAATTTTCATAAACCAAGACAAGTACATCAAAAACTTACTAAAGAAGTATGGCATGGAATTAGCCTCTCCCATGAAAACACCAATTGCTCCTGCAACTAAGCTTGACAAAGATTAGAAAGGTAAAAGTATTGATATCACTCAATACAGAGGTATGATAAGCTCTCTTTTATACCTAACTGCCAGTAGACCAGACATAATGTTTTCAACATGCATATGTGCTAGATTTCTTGCTAACCCTAAAGAGTCATATTTGTCTGCTGTAAAGAGGATCTTTAGGTATCTCAAGGGTACACCTTACTTGGGGCTATGGTATCCCAAGGAATCCTCATTTGAACTAATAGGATACACATATGCTGATTTTACAGGATGCAAAATAGATAGAAAGAGTACTAGTGGCACTTGTCAACTTCTAGAAAACAGACTTGTGTCCTAGTTTAGCAAAAAGCAAAACTCAGTGTCTATCTCAACTGCAGAAGCTGAATATATTGTCGCTGGCAGCTGCTGTGCTCAGATCCTATGGATGAGAAATGAGCTAGCTGACTATGGGTTCGACTTCAAATCTATTCCCACACACTGTGACAACATAAGTGCCATAGCTATAACTCATAATCCTATCATGCATTCTAGGACTAAACATATAAAAATAAGGTATCACTTCATTAGGGATCATGTGCAAAATGGAACTATATCTTTACAATATATCCCTACTGAAAATCAACTTGATGATGTTTTTACAAAGCCACTAAATGAATCCAGATTTAATAAGTTAATAAGTGAGATAGGTATGCTAAATCTACAACCATGAAATATATGCTCTAGATTGTGCTAACCATGACAGATACAAAGGCTGAACTCAAAATCGTAGACATGATCAAGGTAAGCTCACGATCGTAGAGCTGAAAAGAAGACTACCTCAACGATCATAGCAAAGACTTAACTATCATAGTGCAGACTCAACGATGACACAAGCCCCATTCACAAAGCAAAAATGTATCATGTGATGACAAGCTTCATAACATAGCAATCTCTCTATGAGGTGGCTGAGGAACAAACTTAGCCCTTGAATCTCTCCAAGAGGTCGGCCCTTCCCGAGCTGCCTTAAAAGGATGCTTTATCAAAAACTCATCACAAGGATTCGGACAGACTCGACAATCGTAGGACAGACTTAACGAATGCTGATCAGACTCAATGACTGCCAGATAGACTCGACGATCGTAGGACAGACTCGACGATCGCAGGATAGACTCAACGAACATAAGACTATCTCAACGATCGTAGTCTTCCTAAGGAAACCTCAACTCTGAAAAGGCCAAGGGCAAATCAGTACATTCTTGCACAGTCAAAATCGTAGAGCCAAGCAAAAATCGACACCTATCCCACTAAATGAAAAAGAGAGAGGGAAGTTACAAGTACAAATTGAAATCATGTTTTTGAAATCTGAAGTTCAAAAGATTATCTCTCTCACCCTCTCTCTCTCTCAAAGCAAAACCCTAAATCAATAGAAAGCTCAGTCGTATCTCACTTCCAACTACAAAATCAATGGCTACTTAAAATATGGTTTCAGGCTACAGACTCTGCTTTGACGAGTTCAAGACTACTCCACCAAAATTTCACAAGACGCTGGCCTTACTGAAGAAGGCGGGTCTTGAAGAGGCGTTGAGCACCGATACACTCATCTATCCCAAGCTAGTGAAGGAGTTCTATAAGAATGGTGTGTTCGAACACAACACCATCACTACTCGAGTAAAGGGAGTAAAAATGAGACTAAGGGAAGAGGACTTCAATCTGGCCCTAGGTTTCAAGAATGAAGGGCACCCATTCTTAGACAGCATAAACATCCAAGAGAGTCTAAGGAAAATGCATCACAAGAAAAACCCCTTTGTAAAAGGATACAAAAAGAAGGAGTTCCCAAAAAGGTATGAGTTCTTGGCTGACATTACGAGAAAATGCATATGCTGCAAGAGCTCAGGTCATAACTCGGTGAATGAAGCTCAACTTAAGCTCATGGCGGCCATGTTTTATGTCATATAACTCAACTATGGAGCTGTATTACTTGAGTGGATCAGCAGGTGGATCCTTAACTCGAAGAAATCAAAAAGCCCTCAAAAGATGCTATATGGGCGTTTCATAAGTATCATTCTGCAATCAGCACTGGGTGACAAAATTGGGGATGAAGAGGGAGAAGCCATAAACCCAAATCAAAGAATGACCCAGCAGTTGTTTGAAAACTAGAAGAAAAACCCAGCAGAGCATGTTCGGATGATGACAGAATCTATTGAATGAACTGGGGATCTGAAGAACGCATGCATTCCTGGAAACATGTTTGCTGTCAGGGAAGAAGAACAAGAAGGAGAAATAAACAAGGAAGAACCTTATGCCCTTTCTAGAAAAAAGCAAGGGCAAGAGGAAGCTAAGAGCTAGACAGATAGAAGAGCTTCAAGGTTCTACAACTGATATTCCTATAGAGTCCTCTGATATAGAGACACTGAGATTGCTAGAGAAGGAAGCAACAGTAAGATGAAGCTGATGAGGATCAAGCCACCATATCACAGATCCTAAAGAAGAACAAAGTTGGACATAAGTCCAAAAGACCATCAGTCACCTCTATTGTAGATGTGAAGCCCCCAAAACAGGTATACATCATCTATTCCGAGTCGCCAAATACATTGTAAAAAATGCAAATACAACTTAATTATATAACTGTCGTGTAAAGTACGACAAAACATAAGCTGTGAGTTTTAATACAAATATTATAGTCTCGACAATATAAAAACTCAAAATCAATATTATTACATTTATTTTTCCACTATTTCACTAAATAGTGAGGACTACTAATGCTATCATCTGGTCCATCACTCCGTTCCCCGACTAGTCCCTGCTACGTTCTCATTTCCTGAAGAGAACAATGAAAGTAAAAAGGTGAGCTCAACTAGTCCAGTAGGAAATATTACGACTAAGATAATTCAGAATAAATTATCATTATCCTTAAACAGTGTTAAATTGATACAATATAACAAACATCAAGTTTAACTGCAGCGGAACAAGTAATCCATTAAAAGAGTTAAGTAGAGAATAAAATCTACTATCTTTTATGATTTAAAAGGGTTTTCATCACTTTTATCGCTGGGACTCGGCTTAATAAATAATCCACATCATCGAATCACCCCTGCACTATGGCCAAGGATATTCTTTAGTATCACGACCACAATTATCCATGCACTACGGGCCAAGAATATTTGTGTATTCATTAATAGTCATGATTATGCCAACAACTGTCCATCAATGCACTACTGGCCAATGAGAACTTTTACCACATCATTTGTAACATTACGGTCATGATTACACCGAATAATCCTTGGTCATAATCATACCAAGTCCATCTATGCACTACAGGCCACAACTGACTTTCAACAAAATATAAACAAGAGGATGATGACAATGATATAAGAATTCAATAAAATAAGTTCATGAATTATTTTATACAGGAATCAATAACGTTCAAATTGTCAACATGATACTGCTTTGTAGAGAAAATTCAAGAATGCTCAGAAGAATATTTCCATGAAAAGATACTGGAAGAAGCGCAAATATCAAGGATATTCCACTAATTTCATGGATTATAGAAGTCAAAACTTTAACCAACTGATTACATTAAAGAATAGAATAACAAAAGAAATCGCCAAGCATGCGATATACCACACAAGCAGGTTATTCCAACAGAATAATAAATAACGGAATCAAGTCTGGCGTAAAATGCACATACAGGATATTCCAACAGAATAATAAAGACGGAATCAGGTCCAACATAAAATACAGGATGTTCCAACAGAATGATAAAGAATGGAACAACAGAAGAATTTCACCAAGTATAGGGTAGCCTGCATATACAGGTTATTCTAATATAATAATAAAGAATGGAATAACAGAAGTTCTCTTCATGGATAAGAAAGAAATAATACTCCCTACTTTAGAAAAAACTGGATACTGGAATAGTGAGGTAGCAGACTTCTCTTCTTCTTTCTCTCTATAATTTCTCTCTATAATAATCGCTCTAAAGCTTTTGTGAATTGGTGAGAAATGAAGGAATATTGAGCTTCTATTTATAGGAAAATATAGTTTCGATAATTGCACATTTTGGGGCTCGAAAAATTACAGTACAATACCTCTAACTTTTTCTTCATTTTTAATTTAGTCCTTCAAGTATTATCAAACTTGCACCACATCCCCTAATAGTAAATAATGTGAATCAATGTTCAATCATGTGAATCAATAGTATAATCATGTGAAAAATACGAATTATAGTATAGTACCTCCATCTATACTTCCATTTTTAACTTAGTCATGCAAATATTATCAATCTTGCACCAACTCCCCTAATAGTACAAGAATGTGATTCAATATTACACACATGTAAACAAATAGTTATAATCATATGAAATAATAGCAATCAATTGCTCATTTATCCGGTTAAAAACCCGATTGGTCAATATATCTAAAAAAATTTCTCTGCCTTCTCTCTTACTTTTTCTCTATTCTTCCACCGTTCGCCCCTACCTAAATTTCCCAACCTCAGCTACTTTCTCCGTCCTTTACTAACTATCCCTTTTTTCCTTCCTTCTGTTCTGTACTGCTTTCTTTCTCCCTCCCCCCTGCTCACCCATTCTCCCTTTTCGTCTGGTTACCCCCCGTCTCTCCTCGCCATGGTCGACAACAACCACCTCTCGGCTGACAACTCGATTAGCAGTCAGTCCCATGACCTATTTTCTGAGTATGGTGTTTCCAACCCTATGTCTACGAATGACACTATTGAGATGGTAGAATCTGAGGTTACTCCATCAAATAAGTCCATCAGTTCCGGTGATTCAAATGCTTTTGACGCTCTCTTGGAGGAAAATCCTGGATTTTCCCCTGCCTTGGATTCTCAAGAGATTTTTCGAGCTACCCAATACTTCTCTAGAAAGGACCGTGATGAGGCCCTTGCGGAGAGGAAAAAGAATGCTACTCTTTTGGACTACATCACCGCACTGGGGCTACCTCTCGAGGATGTAAATAATCTCCCCTCCATTGGGACTTTTGCTGCTATTGCAAATGCCTGCAAGGTGCTTGACTCTTGTCCTGTGTTTGGGAGAACCTCCCCAACGAACCCCTCTAGCTCCTTCCCCCGCCTCCTCCCACCCTTGCTCCGCCCTCTGGGAGTTATATGGTTCGCACATTCTGTGTAGGTGAATACTTTAAGCTGACAAGCAACGCCATTGATTGTAAGTTGCTGCCCCAACCTCTGGCCAAGTCTATTTTGGATTCTACTTCTGGCAAAGCCATGCTTCCCCCCAGTTCTGGCCCCTCCCTGGAGGATGGTGAAATCCCGGTTCCGGGTCCTCCTTCAGGTCAAGCAGGGTCTTGGAGTGCCATTATCTCAAAGAACTCTGCAAAATCCTCCTTGGATCTATCTTTTTTTAAACCTTCCCCTGTTTCAGATAATGGTAGTATTCTAGTTAAACCTCCGGTAGATGCTCTTATTAGAGGCAATAAACTTTGGTAATCTAGTTTAGTTGGATACTTTCTTCACTCTAAACTTCCATACAAAGTTATGGAACCGATTGCTACTAAACTCTGGGGGAACCTTGGCTTTCTTAAAGTCTTCCTTCATGATAATGGATATTACACTTTCAAGTTCAAGTCAGTTATAGATAGGGACAATATTCTTGCCTCTGGCCCATGGCACTTTGCCTCCAAAGTCATTGTCTTACAGCCTTGGAAGGCTGGAGTTGAATTCTCAAAAGCAGATTGTACCAAAGTTCCTATGTGGGTAAAGTTGGGTCATGTTCCTTATTCATACTGGTCTACAGAAGGTATCAGCTACATTGCTAGTAACATTGCTAAACCGCTCTTTGCAGATGAAATGGCTGCCAAACTAGATCCAATGGGCTATGCTCGGATCTGCATTGAGGTTGATGTTAGCTTCTCTTTCCCAAACTCCATTAATGTTGTGGTGTATAATGAGGATTCCTGTGAGGAAGTCCTGGTCCCTATCTCAGTGGAGTATCAGAGCAGACCCCCTCCTGCCAGTCTTGTAAGGTGTTTGGCCATTCCTCTTTGAAATGTCCTAAATCAAACTACAAATGGGTACCAAAGGTTATGGAACAGCCCTTGCCAGAGCCCAGTGCCTCCCCTCGGCATTGCCCCCCAAAAATTGGTCATCGGTAACAAGTGAACCCTCTGCTTGATCACTCTACCAATCACGAATCAAACTGGATAGTTGTTCCAAAAAAGGCACACCACACTGTGGTTGTTGTTAAGGATTCCCCTCCGATCATGGTCACTTCGAACTCATTCTCTCCTATAGCTTCCTCTGCTGGACCTCTTCAGACTCCTTCTGATACGGATTCTCCTATTGCATATAATCCCATTATTGGCAGACTAAAGGTGGTTGATGAAAAAGAGGGCAAAGATTTACGTCAAAAGGCAAAAGCCGGGAAAGAGCTTGCTAAAGAAGCCAAAAGGAAAAATAAAGGCCAGGGGGGATCATCCACTCCAAAATAGTTTATGTTAGCTACATATAATGTTAGAGGTTTAAATAAAAAGCCTAAGCAGGCTTATGTTAGAAAAATGATCTCTGACAACAATATATCTTTTGTTGGGTTGCTTAAAACTAGAGTTAAGAAATATAATTTTTCTATGATTTCAAATTCTATTTGTAGGAACTGGTCTTGGACTTATAACTATGACCATCACTTTAATGGTCGCATTTGGGTAGGATGGAATCCTGTCTTTTGAAATGTGGAAATCCTTTTTGTTTCCTCCCAATTAATTCATTGTAAAATCAAGCAACTCAAAAGTAATTCTTGTAGTTTTTTATTTCTATTATCTATGGTTTAAACTCTATTGTGGAACAGAGGGATGTGTGGAATTCCCTAACCTCTCTCAACACATCAAATTGTTGGTGCATTTTGGGTGATTTTAATACCATCAAGGACCTTGCTGAATCTGATGGAAGGGAAGACTCCTGGAATTGTGGTATGGGGGATTTTAGAGATTGTCTTGAGAATATTGGGGCTGATGACATCAAGGGCCTTGGCACATTCTTCACCTGGTGGAACAACCAGCTATAACATCCTATTCACAGGAAGCTTGACAGAGCTGTTGGCAACGCAGAATGGCTCTCCTCCTTTCCAAATGCCCAGGTCACCTTTGGCCCAAGGGGGATTTCTAACCATTCTCCGGTTATTCTAAACACTGGCTCTCCTCTTATTAAAGCCAGACAGCCTTTCCAATTCGTCAATCACCTAATCAAAGTGGACGGGTTTTGGGATTGTGTTTCGGCGGTTTGGAACTGCAATATTTTTGGAAATCCCTTCTTTATCTTCTCTGAGAAACTCAAAAGGATAAAGAAGGCACTGATATCCTTGAACAGATCAACTGGTAACCTTACTTCTTCTGTTACTATTTCTATGGATGCCCTTCACCACACTCAACTTTTACTACATGCCAATCCTCTTGATGATGCGCTCATTGCTAATGAGAGAGAGTGCATTCGCACCCTCTGCAGGGCCCTTGACCTTGAGGAAACCTTGACGCTGCAAAAGTCTAGGGTTACTTGGCTGGCTTTAGGGGACAGGAACACCAAGTTCTTCTCTAATATGGTCAAGAACAGATGGAACTCTAACAAAATTCTATTTATCCTGGATGAGGAGGGCATATTAGTCCACGGTCAGTCTGCTGTTGAGGAAGTTGCCACTAAGTACTTCTTTGAGTTGTTTAATCCGGCCCCTAATAACATCTCTCTACCAAATCGGGTCAACCCCCCTATCTCTCTAATTAGCCCGGCTCAGGCTGTTACCCTCTCAGCTGTCATCACCGATGAGGAAATTTTTAAAGCCTTGCACTCCATGAAGAAAAACAAGAGTCCGGGCCCGGATGGGTTCAACGTCAATTTTTTCACTCACTACTGTGAAATTGTGGGCAAGGATTTCTCCATTCTGGTCAAATTTTTCTTCTCTACTAGCTACATGCCAAAGGGGATCAACTCCACTGCCATTGCCCTTATCCCTAAGTCTAGTAACCCTACTTCTATGTCTGACTTCAGGCCAATATCCTGCTGCAATACAATCTACAAATGCATCTCAAAAATCCTTGCTTGTAGGCTAAAGGCGGTCTTGCCTTCGATCATTGACAAGGCCCAATCGGCTTTCATCAAGGGCCGAAACATCAGTGATAATATTCTTCTGGCACATGAACTTTTCAAAAACTACCATAGGTCCTCTGGGCCCCCTCGATGTGCCCTTAAAATTTATCTTAGGAAGGCTTTTGATACTGTAAGTTGGGATTTTCTCTTCTCCAACTAAAATTTCCTCATATCTTCATAAGGTTGATCCATGCTTGCATCTCTACAGCAATGTTCTCAATCAAAGTAAACGGATCCATAGCTAGCTATTTTGGTAGTTCTCGGGGGTTAAGGCAGGGGGATCCCCTTTCCCCATACCTGTTTGTCATTGTAATGGAAATGCTCTGATCAAAGATTTCAAAGGACTCTATGCTTCCAGATTTTCAATTTCACTGGCGTACCAAGGATTAAAAACTCACACACCTTTTTTTATTGATGATATCCTGGTCTTCTGTCATACTAGCGTCAAGTCTATAAGCATCCTCATTTCTTCCATCCAATCATTCTCTCTTTACTCGGGCCTCATTCCAAATGTTCACAAAAGTCAATGTTTCTTGGCCAACACAGATGAGAGAACCTCAACTAACATTCTATCTCTCCTTGGGTTTCAAGCTGGGACACTCCCTATAAAATTCCTTGGGGTTCCTCTCATTTCTACCAAGCTTTCTTTCCTTGATTGCATTCCCCTTATCCATAGAATTACTTATCGAGTTTGCTCTTGGACATCGGTTGCCCTTGCTTACTCAGGTCGCCTCCAGCTCATTAAATCAGTACTTTTCTCTATCCAATCCTTTTGGAGCAATCATTTCATCCTTCCTAAAGTTGTCTTGAGAGAAATCCAAGTTATCCTCTGCAGGTTGCTATGGAAAGGCCCATCACTTGGGAAATTTAGGGCTCGTGTAGCCTGGCACAAAATTTGTCTCCCTACCTCGGAAGGGAGGTTAGGGGTTAAGAGTATCACAGACTGGAACAATTATCTGATTTTGATTCATTTGCTCAATATCTTACGCCCTGACTCCACTTCCTTATGTGCTACTTGGCTTAAGAAAACTGTACTGAAGGGACGAAATCTCTGGTACTATAATGCTCCAATGGATTGCTCATGGATTTGGAAACAGGTCCTCAAACTTAGGCCTACAACTCGTAATCATATTTATTATTCGGTGGGAAATGGATCTAACACTATCCTATGGTATGACCCTTGGATCAATGGCAATCCCATCAATCCTAACCAATCCATTCACTCTAACTCTAGACTCTCTCACAGTGCCTTAGTTGCTGACATCATCGTGGACTGCTCTTGGAACCTCCCTCAGAGCAACCACCATGATCTGATTGTGTTTCGAAACCTTGTTGAAAACCTACCTATTAGAACTAATTTGGAGGATCAAATCGAGTGGAATGGACTAAAGATAGCTTCTACCAAAGAAAGGCATATCTGGGAGTGTATTAGACCAAAACAACCAAAGCCAGTTTGGCAAAAGGTTTTTTGGCACAAACTTTAGGTCCCAAGGTACTCATTTATACTGTGGCTGGGGTTCCTCAAAAAACTTCTAACTAATGACATCACTCGACATTATTCCTTGGGAAGAATCTCACCGTGCCCACTTTGTCATCTCCGTGATGAAAGCTTTGCACACTTATTTTTCGAGTGTACTTATTCCACTGTCATCCTACAACATACTTTAAATTTGGGGGATTGGAGCATTTCTGATATGGACTAGCCGGGTATTGCTGAATTCATTATTTCCTTCCAAGGCAGGCGACTCACTAAGCACATTCTATACCTTACTCTTGCTGTTACCTTCTGCAAAATTTGCGAGTCGAGGAACCTAAAAATACACAATGACAAACTTATCCCCCCGTCCTGTGTTGTAAAGGAAGCTGCTTTCATAATTAAATCCAGACTATTGTCATCCTCGTCCTTTTTGAATGCCTCCTATACTGATGCTTTTTACTCCAATTGGATATTGTAATGCTGTAGGGAGACTGTCGGGTATTCTACTATTGTCTGGTTTTGATGAAAGCTGCAGTGGTGCATGATTCTGATCTTGAGTCTGTGGATGAGCGGGGTGCAAATAAAGATTTTGAGTCTGAAATTCTCTTGGTATGAGAGACAAACTTTGGCTAGTTATGAGTACTTACAGCTATGAGTCTTGGTCCTGGGCCTCTTCTGCTGCTGTTTTCTCTCAGCAACATGGCTGGGGAGGTGTTGGTTCTTGGATTCTGTTTGGCTATGTTCTGTAATGAGCTTCTTGCTTCCGATGATACCGTAATTGGGCCTGCTGGTGAACAATAGCTGGTATCAGTACTATGGGTTTGATCTGATAGGCTACTTTTCTACTGTTATCAGGATGCTGATTTGGGTTTCTATTACGGCCTGAGTTGCAGCTATGCTGCGCGAGCGGCTTCTCGTCGTGTTGGTTGCAATAGATGCAATAATTGCTGCTGAGCATGTTCTTTTATACTTCTTGGAGTGTCATTCTGGCAGGGCCTACAACTTTGTGCTGCAACTATGCTTTGTGTTGTAGCTGTAGCTGCAGCACTAAATTTGCTATAGTATGCAACAGCTGATGGGTCTACTAGCAGGGGCGAAACCAGGATTTGATCTTGGAGGGGGCCAAAAAAAATTTTAACAACATAATATATATTCATAACTAAAAAGTAAAGTTCCACCATTACAAAATATATTTTTACTAAAACAAAGATAATGTAGTAATAGATTTGATTTATCAAAGACAACAAAACATAGCAAAAAAAGTGTAAATGTTGTGCAGCAATAACATTCAGATCTTGATGGTGATCTAGATGATTGTGCAGAAATAGTGTAAATGTTAATAGCACAAAGACAATTGCTAATACCAAGACTGAGGATCAACTTTAAGTTCTAATACCAAGACTGAGTTCTAATACAAAGAAATAGTGTAAATGTTAATAGCTTCCTCAGTATTTGGGCAAAAATTATTTCATGATCGCCACAACTCCTTTCACACTAGGCAATAATTTTTTTTTCTTCAGATCTTGGGGGGGGCCATGGCCCCCTGCAGCCCTCAAATAGTTTCGCCCTGTCTACTAGTGACAGGTGCACATCGTTTCTTGTGTTTTGGTTGTGCTATTCAGTTCTACTGGCTGCTTTAGGTTGTTACATTTCTGGGGGTTTTCTAGCTGATCTGGTATCCTTGAAGTTGTGGCTACTGCTAGTTGGTCTGTTCTTTCAGCTATCTGCATGTGGTGCTGTTATTGCTATGTGGTTTCAAGATGCTGGTCTGGTGCATGAGCTATGTGGTGTGGTTCTTGTTGCTTGTTGCTTATGATTCTTTTTCAAGCAGTGGTTTGCGGCCCAATTAGGGTTTGTTGCAGCTGAGGCAAGCCTTTCTGCTTCAGTTCAGTGTTGCTCTAGCTCAGTAGCTGCTCTCTATCGGCAACTATTCTGGGTAGGGGTGAGTTTTCGCCTCGCTGCTATTGCTAATTTCCTCGGTAGCTGCATTGTATTGTGTTTACAGTTCTCGACAGCTACACTAGTTTTGATTTGTTTGCTTCCTTTTATTTGGGTGGCAATGTTGTGCTTCGGTTATGGGGCGGGCTGCTGGTTTCGCTGCTTGGTCTCGTCTTCTGTGTTGGGTCCTGCTGGCTATAGTCCAGGAACGTTGTTGCTGCTAAAGCTGCGTACGGCTTCTTTTGGCTTCGTGTTTTAGTTGTGGTCTGTTCGCTATCTTTGGCCTATCTGCAGTGTTTTGGGCCTGGGAATGGGCATAAGTTGCAGCAGTCCGTGTGGTATCTAGCCTGCTGCTGTTTTGGTTTTGCTGGTCTGCCAAAGCTGGTTGCTGGTTTAGTTAATTTGCAAGCTTAATGTCAGATGTTATTGTTGTTGTTTTGTTCTGTGTTGAATCTCATAAGCTAGTCTAGTTGTGGTTTACTTCAGCCATCATAGGGCATGTCCTATGATGGCTATGGTATACTGTTTGGGGCTAAGTCCCGTCCACTTTGTACTTTTTTTTAATTTTATATTCAGTCTAAATTTAGCAAAAAAAAAAAATTTGGTCAATATAACCTCCAGACATCAATTATTATCGAAATAATTGTCGATTTTCACTAACACAAATAATTCCAACACAATGAAACCATTTTTATTCAAAATATAAATTTTGAAATTTCGAAGTTTGAATTTTCCCGAAAAAGTTAACTGTTGACTTTTTGACCAAATAGTGAATTCCGGAAAATTTTGTGTTTATAGACTATTTTTACTAATTTCATCGTTCCGGACTCAAATATCACGTCCGCGTCTCCAAATTCAACTCCGAACACAACTTCAATTTTAATAACATTCATCATTAATATTATAACTCACAATATTTATCAACCAGGTCGTTTCCAGGAAAGAGGGGGCTTTCCAATAAGGATTTCTCCCTATTGGCTCATGTGGTGATGGTTTTATGTGATTGAGCTGGTGCTGCTTTCTATTTTTGTTGGCTTTTCTCGACAGTTGGGTTACTGGTTTCGCTGTTGGGTTAATGTCTCGGCAGTTTGGGTTACTGTCTTGACAGCAGCTGGGCGTTAAGCATGTCAGTGTGTTGCAGATGCAGTTTGCATTTTGCATTTTGCAGTTGATTTATTTCTTTATATGTTTCCATACCAAGTGTTGTTTTGGTTGTTGTTTTCCTTATTGTTTTATCCTTATATGTGATTGTCTAGCTTTGGTTTACTATAGCCATCATAGGGTATGTCATATGATGGCTAGGGTATACTTCTTGGGGTTTTGTCCAGTGAACTTTGTTTCCTTATTTTTTTATTAAATTCAGCAAAAAAAAATCTGGCTATTGAAAATGAGGCAGGTGTCTTATGTACCGGCCAAGAGGATATTCAAAATATTGTGGTCGACCATTTTAGCTCCTTGATGGGCTCTGTTCCTATAGTGGGGGAACCCTTTTTAATGGATCTTTCCCCCTATGCCTCTAATACTGTTAATGATTCTCAAGCCTCTTGGATTGAAAGAGACATCTCTGATTCTTAAATCTTGACAACTTTGAAAACAATGAAGAAAAACAAGAGCCCTGGCCCTGATGGTTTCAATGTGAACTTTTTCCTCCTTTTTAGGGATATTGTTGGTAGAGATTTTATTTTGGCCATTCAATCCTTTTCAAACAGGGTTGCCTTCTCAGGGGTACTAACTCAACGGCCATTGCTCTTGTTCCTAAGGTACTTAATCCTTCTTCCATGAATGATTATAGACCTATCTCCTGTTGTAACACGACCTATAAGTGTATTTCAAAGATTATTACTGTTAAGCTCAAGGGTATTCTTCCTTCCCTCATCTCACCCTCTCAATCTGCTTTTGTTCCGGGCAGGAGGATAGGTGATAATATTCTTTTGGCTCAAGAGTTATTCAGAAACTATCATAGACCCTCAGGCCAGTCTAGGTGTGCCATGAAAATTGATCTGCGTAAGGCTTTCGATTCGGTTTCTTGGAATTTCATGCTTGTCGCTCTTCGGATTCTCAAGTTCCCTCCCAAGTTCATCTACTGGATTAAGGCTTGCATCTGTTCTCTTTCTTACTCTGTTAAAGTGAATGGATCCCTATGCGGATATTTTAAAGGGACCAAGGGGTTACGTCAAGGGGATCCTCTCTCTCTTTCTCTATTTGCTATTGTTATGAAAGTTCTTTCTCTTATTTTCTCAAAGGAAACCAGGGCTTCTTCTTTCAAACATCATTGGAGAACAGAATCTATATCCTTTCAATCTCGGGTTTACATGTAAATGATTCGAAGAGTATGTGCTTTCTCTCCAATGTCTCTTCTGATCGTGCTGAGGTCATTTTTTTTTGCTAAATTTTTGTTTGTATAAAAGGAACCAAATTACAAAGGCAAGGGGGCACACCCCACAATATAGCTACATCATCTGTGGACAGGCCCAAGATGAGGAAACTAAACAAGGAACTAAGCCAGAAACCAACTCGCTAAAATAAGCCTAAACAGAAATAATGACTGTAAGTAGCTAAAAGATGCACTACGGGAGACTCCTCAGCTCGCAGCTGTTATACCAGAACAAGGACCCAACTAGAAATCACAGAGGAACAGAAAGCCCAGAACCAAAGAACTAGCTGTACTTGACCGAGATAGTCCACAAAAGCACAAATGCTGCAGCCCTTTACGGACCACAAGCTCGCCCGAGACATGATAATAGCCATGCCGAGGACAAGGACCCATAAGATTCCCAGCAGCCCAAAACAGTGCAGTGCCAACCTGTACTGCCTCCCAGCAGCTCGTCCCAAGCAGGCAGGTACAGCAGAACAACACAACACCACACCACCACACTAGTTTGTAATTAACAAATTACAAAAATATTGACTGTTTGTAGCTTTGATAAAGGATTTACATGTAGATAATCTAGACTTAATACTATTAATAACATCCTTCGCAAGACAAAACATAGGAGGAATAGAGTCAAGGTGAAGCTTTTTATTTCTAGCCTCCCATATTTTGTAAACGCAAACAGCCACTGTTAGGCTAAGAATATTTCTAGAGAGCTTGGAGCCTTTAAAATTTGTTTTGAAGCTCATAATAGCCTCCCAAGAGTTTGGAAAAAAAGGCCAATTCCCAAGGTTAGCAGCCGTATGGATAACATTCTTTGAGAAAGCACATTCAAAGATAAGATGTCCAAAAGTTTCCGGACAAAGGTTGCACAGAGGACAATTCCAAGTTATCCCCGAAAATTTCGAAGTACGGTCATTTGTGGGGAGCCTCTTCAGAATGCCAAGCCACAAAATGAAAGAGAATCTGGGGACGTGACATTTGTTCCACACCAATGAGTACCAAGGAATAGGAGGTTGTCTTAACCGGATGGACTCCCAAATTTGGTTAGCTTTGATATTTTTTGAGTCCCAAGCATCCCAAAGGATCATATCTCGTTGTTGTGTTGGTGGGGGAAGCCTTTCAAGATCTCCGCGCAACATGATGATGCCATGATGGTTTCCCGGAGGAAGAATCCAGGTGGTACCTCTAATGAAAGAACTGACCTTTGCAGATATATGGATCCCAAAATTGGAAATAAAATAGCTTGAAGGGTTGATGACAGTGTCATTGTGCCAAGGGTCAAACCACATGCTTGTGTCCAGACCATTTCTAACTTGATAATGAAGGTGCTGTAATGCTAGAGGCCGAAGCTTAAGAATTTGCTTCCATATCCAAGAGCAAGCTGAAGTAATTTTTATCTACCAGAAAGATTTATGTTTGATAATTGTGGCTTTGATCCAATTGACCCAAAGGGAATTTGATTTAGGTTGGATGATGTCAAAAAGGAGCTCCAGGATAAGAGCTTTGTTCCAGTCAGATAAGCTTTTAATGCTAAGTCCACCGTCAGCTAGGGGAAGTGTTATATTGTCCCAAACAACTTTAGCACCATATTTCCCAAGAGTAGTCCCTTTCCATAGAAACCGAGATAATATGGATAGGATTTCTTTGAGCACCATTTTAGGAAGAAGGAAATGTGAGCTCCAAAAAACTTGAATGGAAAAAAGAGTAGTTCTAATCAGCTAGAGCCTTCCCGAATAGGAGAGTAATTTAGAAGTCCAAGATGTTACAAGGTTAGTTATTCTATGAATGAGTGAAATACAATCAGCCTTCGTGAGCTTTTTTGACAAAAGGGGACGCCTAGAAATTTTGAGGGAAGGGTTCCCATCTGAAAACCAAGCAGAGAGGCAATTTCTGTAATAGCTGAAGTATCTAAATTACAGAGGAAGAAATGGCTTTTGTGAGCGTTTGGTATAAGACCCGAGAACAAGGAGAAAGATAGAATGCATGAGTTAATGATGGATACCGAAGGCAGGGATGAATGACAAAAAATCAGGATGTCATTCGCAAAGAAGAGGTGAGTAAGATTGCAATCTTTGGCTTTCCAATGATGGTTGAACTCAGAAACTAAGGTAGCCTTATTCAATTTGAGGGAGAGCATTTCCATTACCAAAACAAAAAGGAAAGGAGAGAGAGGGTCTCCTTGTCTGAGACCTCTGGAGCTTCCAAAGAACCCTGCAAGAGAGCCATTAGCTTTTACCAAAAACATGGCACTAGAAATACATGCTTTTATCCAGCCTACAAAGGAAGGAGGAAATTTGAAGGCTTAAAGTGAATCCAGGAGGAAATCCCATCTAACCATGTCAAAATCTTTAGTGAGATCAATTTTTAAAGCACATCGAGAGGGACCATTTGATCTGAAATAGCTTGTGAACATTTCTTGAGCAATAAGAATGTTGTCACTAATACGTCGCCCTTTAACAAAAGCAGATTGAGCTTTGTCCACAAGAGAAGGGAGAGCTTCCTTTAACCGATTGACTAAAATTTTTGCAATACATTTGTATATTGTGTTGCAACATAAGATGGGTCGAAAATTAGACATGGAAGTAGGATTGGAGCTTTTAGGAATGAAAGCAAGAACAGTCAAATTGAAACCTCTCGACAATCTACTAACATCAAAGAAGTAGTGGACAGCTTTAAGGAAGTCCGCACCCACAATATTCCAACAACTAACGAAGAAGTTGACATTAAACCCGTCTGGCCCAGGACTTTTGTTACGCTTAATGGATTTGAGAACCTCAAGGATTTCAGTATCCGAGATAGGGCATCCCAATTTAGAGGCTATGGCACTACTGATCTGTTTAGATGGAAGGATATCATAATTTCCGAACCCAGGATAAGACTCCTCCACAGAGTTAAAAAGTTGATCAAAATATCCAACAGCAACCTCTTCTATGTTTTTTTGGCCATGCACTAAGGAACCAGCCGAGTTTAATATGGATAAGATTTTGTTGGAGTTCCAACGATTTTTCATTAAGTTCACAAAATAGCTAGAGTTATGGTCGTCCAAAGCCAACCAATTGGCTCGAGATTTCTGTTGAAGAAACATTTCCTCTCTTTCCAATGCAGTCCAAAGAAGGTGATGGCTAGATTTTTCTCTCTCTAGCAGGTCAAGATCCAAGGGATTAGCATGAAGCAGTGTCTGTACAACGTGCAGTTCCTCTTTAGCCGAGCTAATTAGCGTCACAACATTCCCAGAGGTAGTATTGAGGGACACCAAAGCATGTCTGGTAAGTTTGAGTTTCTCAGAGAAAACATGGAAGGGATTCCCAGAAATGGAAGTAGACCAGGCATTGCCAACCACCTCATAGAATCCCTCAAGGAGGAGCATGTGATTGAAGAATTGAAACTGGTGCTTAGGTTGAGGGAGCCTAATCCCAGTCTGAAGCAGAAGCAGAAGCAGAGAATGGTCTGATAATCCATGAGGGGCATAGATGACCAGAGACATGCTAAAATTAGAGAACCAGTAAGAGTTTGTTTTTTTTGTTGCTAAATTTAGACTGAATAAAAGGAAAAATAAGTACAAAGTGTACGGGTCAAAACCCCAAGCAGTATACCATAGCCATCATAGGACAAGCCCTATGATGGCTGTAGTAAACCAAGCTAGAACTAGCATACGAGATACAACAAAGAACAAACAATAACAATAAACAACCAACACTTGGCTTTGAATCTGTTATTGCAATAGCAACAACTAAAATGAAAGCAGACCCACAAGACCGGCAAAACGACACACTGCCCATCTGCCCCACACAGCCTGCAGAACAAAAGCTCACATGGTACCCAACCCAGCAGAAAACAAACGACTTAAGCAGCAGCCCTCAAAACAGGAACCCCAAACCAGCTCATCCCTAAAACTTTGCAGCCACTCCCAAAGCAGATCCAGAAAACCTCAGCAGCAACAAACACATTAAGCCAACAAAATATAACTTTTTTCCCATTGAAACCATGCCCAAAACATCAGCAGAGCTTAGGTAGTCCAGATTTAAGCCTGTCCACCAAAACACATTAAGCCCTTTAATCACCAGCAGACAAACCAGCAGAAATGTACGCCTAACCCTATAACCAAAGCAGAAGCCAATAGCCTCGCAGTCAGCCAACTGAAGACTAGTAGACCCATCAACAGCAGCATTTTCCCCTGCTGCCTGAACCAAAACCGAAATGACATTCCATGGCACGATCCAATTTTTTATGTACCGGCCGGGCCAGCTGCATGTTAGACCAAGTAAACAGAGGACCAAACCCTCTAATGTCATCAACGCCAACCAAAGTGGTACAAGATCTAAATTCTTCCATCCCAATATCCCGGGAAATATTTTCAATGTTGGTTTCAGTGAGGTCTTTTATAACATTGAAATCGCCCAATATGCACCAACTAATAGAGGGGGAGAAGGAGAGTAAATCATGCCATAAGTCCCTTCTTTCCATGTAAGAATTCAGCCCATAAACAAAAGAAATCAGAAAAGTAGTGCTAAACATGTTCACCCATTGAACTTTGCAATGTATCACTTGTGAGGAAACAAAAATAAAATCCAAATTCCAAAGATTTGGATTCCATCCAACCCAAATTCTGCCATTGATATGAGAATCATAATTAAAGGCCCATTTCCAATACTTACAAATGTTGCTTGAAATTTTTGAAGCCTTTTCTTGTTTGACCCTGGTTTCAAGAAGACCTTAAAGGGTAATTTTATTATCAGCAATAAGCTGTTTAGCAAAAGTTTGCTTAGGCAATTTATTGAGACCTCTAATATTATAGGAAGCTAACATAAATAACTATGTATAGGAGGAACCAGCTTTGCCTTTCCCTTTCCTCTTCTTAGCAGCTTGAGGATTTTCGATATTATGATTCTGCTTGTTCTTAAGATCTTTGCCTTCCGTTTCGTCAATCAATTTTAGCTTAGAGACTAAAGGGTTTGGGAAACCGGGGGAGTCAAAATCAGAGTTATCCCAATGATCATCCTCAACAATAGGAGTAAAGGAGTTAGAAATGTACAAGGCAGGGCTGGAGCCAGAGTTACCATTTCCAGATTTAGCACCACGAGAGACATTCACCCAATCAGTTTTAGAAGATGTCGGAACATGTGGCTCAGACGAGGAAGCAATGGGTGCAGTTTTCATAAGAGTGGGATCTGAAGTGCCGACCGAAGGAGTTTTTGAAGCTTTTGAAATCCATTGATAATTTGCCTTTGGGCATTTTATCAGAGAGTGACCAAACACATTACAAGATGGGCATGAGGGGGGTTGCTCTGATAATCAACCTCAACAGGTACATAAATGGTATCCATAGAATCCTCCGATTTAACAGCCACACGAATTGAGGGAGGAAAAGAGAAGGAAGCTTTAACCTCAATACATACACGAGCATATTGCAGAAAATCATTTTATGAGGTCATTTCATCCGTGAATAAAGGTTTCTCAATAGCACTAGCTATAAAGCTTATCCCCTCATCCGACCAGTAGGATAGGGGGATGTTGGTTAACTTAGGACATTTACACACTCCTTCCATTTCCTTAGGACTATTCCTTTAGAAGTGAAATGCCATTTACCAGAGGCGAGGATATTATCATGGTCAGAAATGGAGTTGAATTTGAAAATATAGTAACCTTTGTTATGGAGGAACACATAAGAAAGGCCTAAATGTCTCCATAACCTTCTTGCAATCGGTTCAACAACCTTAAACGGGAGGGAGGACTGCATAAAGTAACCAACCAAGCTTGAAGCCTAAAGCTGAATACCCCTGTTAAGAACCTTAAAGGGTGGGCAAACTGTGATGTTCCCATCAGCCAAAGTAGTGGGGTAGAAAGAAAGATTGCGATTGGATCTTCTAGATTTCTTGCCCACAATATCACTCCAAGTTTTTGTGGGTTCTCTGACCGAGACAACAACAATTTCACCACCCTCCTCAAAAAAAGGGGAAGCAAATTTTACAATAGAAGGATCGTGTGCTTTAGAGGCAGGGATAGGCACTTCCCCCAAACATGTGGCAGGAAAGAGAGGGCCACCCACCGGTGGAGAATCCAAAAGTTTTCTATTAGGACTATTATCAGACAGCATGGGTGCTTTACCAAAATTTATTGTTTTCCCTTCCGAGAGAAAGGCTTGCACATCATTAGTGGAAACGCCATGAGCAGATAGGAATGACATTAAATGGAGGTTCATTTTCCTTTCAAAGAGAACTTCTTCATGATCTTTCTAGGAAAAGTGTTGTGCAGGCGAGAAGTAGCCTTAGAATTTTCACCCAAGGGGTGGCCTAAATCGACTTCCGTAGGAAGAACCGAAGAAGAGGAATCACCAGAACTAACCTGAAGAACAAGTGCTTCTGATTCACCCATCTCCTCAACTTTAAGAAAAGGAAGGTTAGGGGAATGAGGAAGTGAGACTCCAAACATAGCTAAGTTGTCAAGATAAGCACTGCTGATAGAGTTACTAGCCGATAAATGATTATGGCTAACCTTATTTGAGACAAAGGCCGAAGAGAGAGAGAGAGAGAGAGAGAGAAATAAGTATGAGGAGGAAATAAAATGAAAGAGGGCGGGAAAAGAGATTCTGGAGGATGCCAGAAAACTTAGGTGAGAGAGGAGGAGGCCGAAATTTAGGTGAGGAGGGTGTTTGTCGGCAGGATTTTAAATTTTAGGAGAGAGGGAAGAGCGAAAAAAGGACCATGGTCTATTTTCTGCTTGAATGACACGTCTTATCTTTTTGTTGAGGTCATTTTCAATACTTTAGGTTTTCAAGAGGGACGATTCCCTGCTAAATTCCTAGGGGTCCCTTTGATCACTTCAAAGCTTAGCCTTCCTGATTGCCATCCTCTTTTAGAAAAGGTTAAGTCCAAAATTTCTTCATGGACTAATAGATTCCTTTCTTATGCGGGTCATCTACAGCTTATTAAATCGGTTGTTTTTGTTATCCAATCGTATTGGTCTGCCCACTTCATTCTCCCAGCATCTGTTTTTAAGGATCTTAAGTCCACTATGAGCAAATTCTTATGGAAAGGCCCCTCTATGTTGAAGTTTAGGTCCAAAGTTGCTTGGAGAAAAATTGCGCTTCCATATTCTAAAGGAGGCTTAGCTATAAAGCAATTGGAGGACTGGAATAAAGCTCTGATCTTGCTACAACTTTGGAGAGTATTTAATACTAATTCTCAGTCTCTATGGGCTTCTTGGGTTAGTGAGTACCATTTAAACACTAAACACTTTTGGGTTCTTAAGGCTTCAAATGACTGCTCTTGGATACACCACTACAAAACAGTAAATAGACAACGCGGAAAAAACGTTGTGGTTTCTGTCAGAAAAACGTAGTGGTTAAGGGTGTTGTCTATTTGACACTCTTACACAACGTTTTTAAAACGTTGTAGTTAATCACAATACACAACGTTTTTTCGGAAAAAACGTTGTAGTTTTGTTTTCAAAAAATTAGCAGATGCTTAAAAACGTTGTAGAATGTCTAATTTCACAACGTTTTTTGGGTAAAAACGTTGTTGTTTAGTATATAAGACAACGTTTTTAAATGTTGTAGAATAAAAAAAATGTTGTTATTTAATATTTAAGACAACGTTTTTTAAATGTTGTAGAATAAAAAAAATAAAAAAAATATTGTTGTTTCGTATACCAGACAACGTTTTTTAAATGTTGTAGATAAAAAAAATAAAAAAAAAGATTTTGTTCACCTATATTACCAATGCACCTGCAATATAGCCAAAATGTATCAATCATTCAAAATACATCCCAATAATCCACGAAAAATATACCAAAATGTATCCATATATGTTTCTCAAATTCACTTTTCAAAGAATTTGATTATATGCATCCACAAAATAAACCAAACTATCCATAAAATTAAGCTACTAACTAAGCATGTGCAAAAAAGCCTAGTTCTCCCAAAATATGTACATTCATCTAACATATTCACCGTTACTCAAGGCTCTACATATAGCTGCTCACGTACGTTGCCCACTCATCCCGTACTTCGTCAATTTGTTCTTGTGTGTACGTTAATCCACATGCCTTGTCCCACTGCAATAAAAAAATAACAAATTTAGTATACTGCTATATGTACTGCTCAGATACAATGCAATGATACAAGTAGTAACTGCTAAGATGTAACTGCTATACTGTTACACTTGCTATACTGCTCAGATAATGCTCAAGATATAATGCTCAGAGTTAGAAGTGCTATAATGCTCAAGATATACTTGCTATATTGCTCAGATAATGCTCAAGATATAATGCTCAAGATACAAGCAATATAGACAAACTGCTAAAATCAAATTTCAGAGTTAGAAGTTGAACTGCTACTGGCAATGTAAGACCCCGAAAATTTTTAAATAAAATGGAATTTCCTCTATTTATTATTTTCAAATAGTAAGGGTTGATTTGATTAATGTGGTTAGTTATGGGTAAAATGCGCAAATATTTATAAAATATTCATTGTTGTCGGAGAATATTCGTTTGGTCGTGGAATATTCTTGCTGTCGGGGAATATTCGTACGACGGCGCAGTCTTTTGTGGGCCCCATAACGGAAATCGATTGGATGAAGAAAACGACAATTATAAGTTGTTTATAAAAAACGGCGTAGTTGTTACCGTTAATACTGTTGGAATACCCGGTGGTTAAAACACAGTAATACGCGTTGTTGCACAGTAGTACACGGTATTGCACCAATTATTGATTCTTACGTAAGAAGGCACTACTCAATAATTGTTACAGTAATTACTGTTCAGTATTTTATGTTATTGATTCAATAATTGCTGCATTGATATTTTATATTACCGTTGTTTCAATAATTGTCACTACACAGTATTTTCATTATCGAAGCAATAATTCATATTATCTGAATAATATTATTTGATAACATTATTGGCAATGTCTAGAAAGTTCTGTCTAAGGAGAGGTTTGGTCACCTAATTGCGCGCCAGTAAGGAGAAATTCTTATTGGAAGGCCCCCTCTTTCCTGGGAACTGCCTGGTTGTCAATATTGTGATTCTGTAATATTATTCGTGAATAATTAATTATTGATTTATATGATGAGAAAAATATTGATTTTATGTGGATATAGATGGAGAAAATTTTTAATGTGACAATTGTTGAAAATTAATATTTTATCTTTTTCTGATAAAATAATTCATTTAAATATATTATTTTAATAATATATTAACGGTGATATTTTTACGATGAATGTGAGATATATGAGTATATGAGGAGAAAGAATATTTTTGTTGTAATGAATATTAAAAACAGATTTTGTGTGTCGGTAGACCTGTTTCTTGACTGAAAATTTGATTATAGCTTGTAAAATCACCTGTTTGTGGATTTCGGTCAATTTCTGTTTGGAATTTGGAAAAACTTCCTTCTGCAAAGTTGTAGAGAATTGAATTTCCTGTAAAAACTCGCGAGATTTGAATTTTCTGACAAAAAGGGCTATTTATTATGAATTATTGAAGTTCTGAAGCTCCGAAATAATTGATTTTTGGAGGTTTAAAATATTTTTAATAATAAAAACGTTTTTTATTTATTTTTCTAGAAGGGAGCATGTGTTCAATGACTGATTTCAGATTTTAAGGTTGGCGTAGAAGATTATATATATATATATATATATATATATATATATATATTAATATTATATTAAATTTTCTACTTTGGTGTTCTAAGCAATTTCCTATAAATAGGTGCTTAGGTTAGAATTGAAAATCACACCAGAAACTGAAGTTTTTCTCTCTATATTATCGAGCATATTCTTGTGAGTATTTTGAGTATACTTTGAGTATTGCTATACAGTGCAAGTTCAAGTCATAGCTTATATCCGGTGTTTTATCTAGAAGTGCTGTCTTTCAAGGTAAGGGATGTTATTTTCTTCTCAAATGATATTATTTCTTCAATATCATTATCCTGAAATATT
Organism: Panax japonicus; assembly: GCA_020205505.1. NCBI lineage: Eukaryota > Viridiplantae > Streptophyta > Magnoliopsida > Apiales > Araliaceae > Panax > Panax japonicus. The sequence goes on from JAINUV010001490.1 coordinate 1,002,505, forward strand.
GGTTGGAACTTTTTATCAAATTTGGAACTTTTTCATGTCGGGGTTACTATTCATGAGTTACTATTCATGAGTTACTATTCACGAGTTACTATTCATGAGTTACTATTCACAAGTTACTATTCACGAGTACTATTCACGAAGCGTGATGATGTTTTTTTGTGAAATTTCTATCTTTTGGTGTCGGAGTTACTATTCACGTATACGACATTATTCACGTATACGGCACTATTCACGAATACGGCACTATTCACCGAAAAATGAAATTTCTTCTTTTTGTCCAAAATATCTATTCTGGATACTAGCTTTGATTGGATCTATGTTTTGATCATTCTTGAATTTTACTTCAGTATGATTATTTATGAAGTATTTGAACTCGGATTGTTTAGAGTACGAATCCTTAATACTTGTTATTTTGTTTCACTGGATTCGTTTTCTTTAAAATATTTTTCATCATCCTCAGTCCTAAATGATGGTGTTACTGAATATCTTTGCATGTAGTGCAAAGATGGTTGATTTTGTTATGAATATCTTTGGCCCGTAGTGCAAAGATGTACAGGTGTTGAGATGAACATGAACAATTGATGAATATATTTGGCCCGTAGTGCAAAGATGAACAGGTGTTTAGATGAACATGACCGACTGATGAATATCTTTGGCCTGTAGTGCAAAGATGAATATTTGATTTGATTTGAGATATATATTGATTGATATTACAGGGATAAAATATTGATGATGGACTTTTAAATTCATAGATGTTAGTAGATTTTATTCTCTACTTAACTCTTCTAATGAATTGTTGTTTCCGCTGCAGTTGTTGATCTAAAACTTGTTGTCTATTGTATTCTATCAGATTTTTCCCTGTTGAAGACTAAGGATAATTTGTTGTACATTATCTTAGTCATATTATTCTTTACTGGGCTAGTTGAGCTCACCCTTTTTCCTTGTTGTTCCATTTTTCTTCTCAGGAGGCGAGAATGTAGCGAGTACTAGTCGGGGTATGGAATGAAGGTTCTAGAGAGAGTTGTTTAGTAGTCCTCACCATTTTTTGTAACATTATGTATCAATAATTATGATGGGGATTTATTTGCATGTGGATATTGTCTAGATGACAATGTTTGTATTCAAACTCACAGCTTATGGGTTGTAAAAGTTGTAGTTGTTTCTGTACCATGTATTTGACAACTCAGAATGGGTTGGGTGGAATGGACCTATTTTGGGGTTGTCACAGTTGGTATCAGAGCTTAGGGATATGATCTCTGGCGGAGATCGGGGAATAGAACTAGGAGGGGAGAGACGAGTAAATCCTTCGCTAGTGTGTCCTACCTAAGCTTATTTGTTAGTTGGTCACTATATCGGGATATTATGTGATATATTGATTTCCTTAATTAACCCTTGTTTTATGACAGTATTTGAGAATGTCGACTGAGAATATTAACAGTGGAGTAAATGAGACCGTGGAGATGCCTGTACTCACCAATGAGGAGAACGTACAACAGGCTGGCAATGTTCCTCCTGTGAACAACGCCACTGAGCAGACGATAAACGACGGGATGTTTAGGAGCTTTTTGCAGTTCATGCAAAACCAGACGAGGGAGACTCCTGTTCAAAACACAGGAGGAAATAATAGCAATTCACGGGTGGTCACAGCCAAGCAGTTCAAAGAGTTGGAACCACCAGAATTTAAGGGAAAGCCCGATCCGATCATGGCGGAAACATGGGTCAAGCAAATTACCAAGATATTCGATGTCTTGGGATGCACGGAGGAACAGAAGGTTCCATTCGCAACCTTTATGTTCCGTGGCGAGGCAGATTACTGGTGGGAATCTGTGAAGCGTACACATCCAGACGCACTCAGCATGTCATGGGAGACGTTTCAGAAACTTTTCAACGAAAAATACTTTCCTAAAAGTATTCGCCATATGAAGGAAGTGGAGTTTATTAGACTAAAGCAGAATAACATGACGGTGTCCCAGTACGAGGCGAAGTTCGTGGAGTTATCCAGGTTTGCACCTCATTTGGTAGAGAATGAGGAACGTATGACGCGAATGTTTCTGAGAGGTTTGAAACCCGACATACGTCAGTATCTCATTTCTCATAAATTTTCTATCTATTCAGATGTTGTCAACAGGGCTCAGTTGTTAGAGCGAGATAACGAGTACGTTCAACCGAGGGACCATAACCAGGATCATACTGGTGACAGCAGTCATCAGAATAACGATAACCAGCGGAGAAAGAAGAATATGGACAAAGGCGGTAACCACTCTGGTGGTAATCGTGGCCATGAAAATAGAAGAAGTGAGGCGGGAGGAGATTTTAAAAAGAGGAGATTTAACAACGACCATGTGAAGACAACAGTGCCAGCAGCAACTGGTTCCAAGGGAGAAGAAAGACCACCGGTCGTATGTTACAAATGCGGGAAAGAGGGACATATCAGCCCAAACTGCCCACAACAATTCAAGATATGCTATAATTGTGGAAAGGAAGGACATATCGCTCGAGAGTGTACGGTAGTGAAACCAATTCCAGCGGGGATGGTGATTCAAAAGGATGTCCCAGAAAAGTCAAAGTCAACAGTTCCTGGAAGAGCGTTTGTCGTGACCGGTCAAAATGCGAGGAACCCGAACGAAGTTAGCACGGGTTAGTTAATTATAATTCTTGCGAAGTTTATACCTTACTAGGTACCGGTTCTACCCATTCTTTTATCTCTCTTGCTTGCGTTCAACGTTTGAACTTGACTACGGAGAAATTAGACTTTGACCTATCTATGGAGACTCCGTTAGGAGAAACTTTCATTACATCCGTTGTTTAGAAATCTTGCTTGATTCAAGTTGGCACTATCACATTTCCTGTTAACCTTATTTCTATAGAGATATTTGCTTTTGATGTGATTTTAAGGTTAACTACTCATCATGCCAAAATTAATTGCTTTTGTAAGGTTGTTAGTTTTCATATTCCTAAGCAACCTGATATTCGAACTCAAGCAATCAAACCATTGAAGTCAAACATTTTTATATCAAGCCATGAAGTCATTCGTTTATTGAAAAATGGATGTTATGTTTTCTTAGCCCATGTCATGGACTTGAACAAAAGTACATCAGATTTGAATGATATTTCTGTTGTTAGTAAATTTTTGACGTATTTTCTGAAGAATTTCTTGGCCTACTCCCATAGCGTGATATTGAATTTGTTTCGACTTTGAACCCGGTACAAAACCCATTTCTAAAATCTCATGGCTCCTATTGAACTTCAGGAGTTAAAAACCAAACTGTAGAAGTTGATACCCGAGCCTTTATCTGGTGACTTCCTTTGTGGAATACACAGAAGCCAAACTCTCTGTAGGGGACACCATATTCGTGCGATAGTAAACTGATAGGTGTCATTGTAACGTGCTATCCAAGGTTGGGATATGAGTCACAGTTGAGAACCACCTAAGTCGATAATCGAAATACGTAGCTTTCTAGTCTTAGTTGGTTATTATCGGAGATTCGTTTAAGGATATTCTCGAATCGCTATTCCATTAACGCAGCTGACTCGTAGAGATACAAAATTCGAATGAAGCAAGGAATGTGGGAAGAGCTTCGAAGAACTCAAGTGGAGACTCATTTCAGCACATGTTCTGACCATGCCATCCTGGAAAAGTGAACGTGGTAGCTGACGTGTTGAGTAGAAGATCGTATACAAGTACGAGTACGATATTGTCAAAGACTCATTTCGTATAATTTAGAGATGGAGATGAAAACTCTAGGTATCCACGTGATGATATACGAGTATAATCGATAAAGTTAAAGCTGTTCAAGCTACACACCGGAGCTGGTGAATATGAAGAAGCAGGTACAAGAAGTTCTTATTCCAAAAGCGAGAATTGGCGATGTGAGCAAAGCTCAAACCTTCGATTTATTAGTCCATTTGAAATTCTCGATCGAATAGGAACTGTGGCCTATAGACTCGTTTTACCGCTAAGTATGACGCGTTTTCATAACGTGTTTTTTTACGTATCGATGTTACATAAATATGTGGACGACCCGAACGACGTCATCGAGTTAGAACCGGACAAAATAGTTGAAGACTTAACGTACGAGGAGGTACCTGTCAAGATCTTAGATAGGAAAGAATATGTCCTACGCACGAAGGTCATATTACAAGTTAAAGTTTTGTGGAGGAATCATGCTATAGAGGAAATGACCTTGGAGTTGGAAACAGAAATGAAAACGAGGTATCTTTACCTTTTCGAAACACCAGTTACGTACGTCAATTTCGAGGATGAAATTTCATAAGGAGGGGAGGTTGTAAGACCCCGAAAATTTTTAAATAAAATGGAATTTCCTCTATTTATTATTTTCAAATAGTAAGGGTTGATTTGATTAATGTGGTTAGTTATGGGTAAAATGCGCAAATATTTATAAAATATTCATTGTTGTCGGGGAATATTCGTTTGGTCGTGGAATATTCTTGCTGTCGGGGAATATTCGTACGACGGCGCAGTCTTTTGTGGGCCCCATAACGGAAAGCGATTGGATGAAGAAAACGACAAGTATAGGTTGTTTATAAAAAAACGGCGTAGTTGTTACCGTTAATACTGTTGGAATACCCGGTGGTTAAAACACAGTAATACGCGTTATTGCACAGTAGTACACGGTATTGCACCAATTATTGATTCTTACGTAAGAAGGCACTACTCAATAATTGTTACAGTAATTACTGTTCAGTATTTTATGTTATTGATTCAATAATTGCTGCATTGATATTTTATATTACCGTTGTTTCAATAATTGTCACTACACAGTATTTTTCAATATCGAAGCAATAATTCATATTATCTGAATAATATTATTTGATAACATTATTGGCAATGTCTAGAAAGTTCTGTCTAAGGAGAGGTTTGGTCACCTAATTGCGCGCCAGTAAGGAGAAATTCTTATTGGAAAGCCCCCTCTTTCCTGGGAACTGCCTGGTTGTCAATATTGTGATTCTGTAATATTATTCGTGAATAATTAATTATTGATTTATATGATGAAAAAAATATTGATTTTATGTGGATATAGATGGAGAAAATTTTTAATGTGACAATTGTTGAAAATTAATATTTTATCTTTTTCTGATAAAATAATTCATTTAAATATATTATTTTAATAATATATTAACGGTGATATTTTTACGATGAATGTGGGATATATGAGTATATGAGGAGAAAGAATATTTTGTTGTAATGAATATTAAAAACAGATTTTGTGTGTCGGTAGACCTGTTTCTTGACTGAAAATTTGATTATAGCTTGTAAAATCACATGTTTGTGGATTTCGGTCAATTTCTGTTTGGAATTTGGAAAAACTTCCTTCTGCAAAGTTGTAGAGAATTGAATTTCCTGTAAAAACCCGCGAGATTTGAATTTTCTGACAAAAAGGGCTATTTATTATGAATTATTGAAGTTCCGAAGCTCCGAAATAATTGATTTTTGGAGGTTTAAAATATTTTTAATAATAAAAACGTTTTTTATTTATTTTTCTAGAAGGGAGCATGTGTTCAATGACTGATTTCAGATTTTAAGGTTGGCGTAGAAGATTATATATATATATATATATATATATATATATATATATATATATATATATTAATATTATATTAAATTTTCTACTTTGGTGTTCTAAGCAATTTCCTATAAATAGGTGCTTAGGTTAGAATTGAAAATCACACCAGAAACTGAAGTTTTTCTCTCTATATTATCGAGCATATTCTTGTGAGTATTTTGAGTATACTTTGAGTATTGCTATACAATGCAAGTTCAAGTCATAGCTTATATCCGGTGTTTTATCTAGAAGTGCTGTCTTTCGAGGTAAGGGATGTTATTTTCTTCTCAAATGATATTATTTCTTCAATATCATTATGCTGAAATATTGGTTGGAACTTTTTATCAAATTTGGAACTTTTTTATGTCGGGGTTACTATTCATGAGTTACTATTCACGAGTTACTATTCATGAGTTACTATTCACGAGTTACTATTCACGAGTACTATTCACGAAGCGTGATGATGTTTTTTTGTGAAATTTCTATCTTTTGGTGTCGGAGTTACTATTCACGTATACGACATTATTCACGTATACGGCACTATTCACGAATACGGCACTATTCACCAAAAAATGAAATTTCTTCTTTTTGTCCAAAATATCTATTCTGGATACTAGCTTTGATTGGATCTATGTTTTGATCATTCTTGAATTTTACTTCAGTATGATTATTTATGAAGTATTTGAACTCGGATTGTTTAGAGTACGAATCCTTAATACTTGTTATTTTGTTTCACTGGATTCGTTTTCTTTAAAATATTTTTCATCATCCTCAGTCCTAAATGATGGTGTTACTGAATATATTTGCCTGTAGTGCAAAGATGGTTGATTTTGTTATGAATATCTTTGGCCCGTAGTGCAAAGATGTACAGGTGTTGAGATGAACATGAACAATTGATGAATATATTTGGCCCGTAGTGCAAAGATGAACAGGTGTTTAGATGAACATGACCGACTGATGAATATCTTTGGCCTGTAGTGCAAAGATGAATATTTGATTTGATTTGAGATATATATTGATTGATATTACAGGGATAAAATATTGATGATGGACTTTTAAATTCATAGATGTTAGTAGATTTTATTCTCTACTTAACTCTTCTAATGAATTGTTGTTTCCGCTGCAGTTGTTGATGTAAAACTTGTTGTCTATTGTATTCTATCAGATTTTTCCCTGTTGAAGACTAAGGATAATTTGTTGTACATTATCTTAGTCATAATATTCTTTACTGGGCTAGTTGAGCTCACCCTTTTTCCTTGTTGTTCCATTTTTCTTCTCAGGAGGCGAGAATGTAGCGAGTACTAGTCGGAGTATGGAATGAAGGTTCTAGAAAGAGTTGTTTAGTAGTCCTCACCATTTTTTGTAACATTATGTATCAATAATTATGATGGGGATTTATTTGCATGTGGATATTGTCTAGATGACAATGTTTGTATTCAAACTCACAGCTTATGGGTTGTAAAAGTTGTAGTTGTTTCTGTACCATGTATTTGACAACTCAGAATGGGTTGGGTGGAATGGACCTATTTTGGGGTTGTCACAGTTGGTATCAGAGCTTAGGGATATGATCTCTGGCGGAGATCGGGGAATAGAACTAGGAGGGGAGAGACGAGTAAATCCTTCGCTAGTGTGTCCTACCTAAGCTTATTTGTTAGTTGGTCACTATATCGGGATATTATGTGATATATTGATTTCCTTAATTAACCCTTGTTTTATGACAGTATTTGAGAATGTCGACTGAGAATATTAACAGTGGAGTAAATGAGACCGTGGAGATGCCTGTACTCACCAATGAGGAGAACGTGCAACAGGCTGGCAATGTTCCTCCTGTGAACAACGCCACTGAGCAGACGATAAACGACGGGATGTTTAGGAGCTTTTTGCAGTTCATGCAAAACCAGACGAGGGAGACTCCTGTTCAAAACACAGGAGGAAATAATAGCAATTCACGGGTGGTCACAGCCAAGCAGTTCAAAGAGTTGGGACCACCAGAATTTAAGGGAAAGCCCGATCCGATCATGGCGGAAACATGGGTCAAGCAAATTACCAAGATATTCGATGTCTTGGGATGCACGGAGGAACAGAAGGTTCCATTCGCAACCTTTATGTTCCGTGGCGAGGCAGATTACTGGTGGGAATCTGTGAAACGTACACATCCAGACGCACTCAGCATGTCATGGGAGACGTTTCAGAAACTTTTCAACAAAAAATACTTTCCTAAAAGTATTCGCCATATGAAGGAAGTGGAGTTTATTAGACTAAAGCAGAATAACATGACGGTGTCCCAGTACGAGGCGAAGTTCGTGGAGTTATCCAGGTTTGCACCTCATTTGGTAGAGAATGAGGAACGTATGACGCGAATGTTTCTGAGAGGTTTGAAACCCGACATACGTCAGTATCTCATTTCTCATAAATTTTCTATCTATTCAGATGTTGTCAACAGGGCTCAGTTGTTAGAGCGAGATAACGAGTACGTTCAACCGAGGGACCATAACCAGGATCATACTGGTGACAGCAGTCATCAGAATAACGATAACCAGCGGAGAAAGAAGAATATGGACAAAGGCGGTAACCACTCTAGTGGTAATCGTGGCCATGAAAATAGAAGAAGTGAGGCGGGAGGAGATTTTAAAAAGAGGAGATTTAACAACGACCATGTGAAGACAACAGTGCCAGCAGCAACTGGTTCCAAGGGAGAAGAAAGACCACCGGTCGTATGTTACAAATGCGGGAAAGAGGGACATATCAGCCCAAACTGCCCACAACAATTCAAGATATGCTATAATTGTGGAAAGGAAGGACATATCGCTCGAGAATGTACGGTAGCGAAACCAATTCCAGCGGGGATGGTGATTCAAAAGGATGTCCCAGAAAAGTCAAAGTCAACAGTTCCTGGAAGAGCGTTTGTCGTGACCGGTCAAAATGCGAGGAACCCGAACGAAGTTAGCACGGGTTAGTTAATTATAATTCTTGCGAAGTTTATACCTTACTAGGTACCGGTTCTACCCATTCTTTTATCTATCTTGCTTGCGTTCAACGTTTGAACTTGACTACGGAGAAATTAGACTTTGACCTATCTATGGAGACTCCGTTAGGAGAAACTTTCATTACATCCGTTGTTTAGAAATCTTGCTTGATTCAAGTTGGCACTATCACATTTCCTGTTAACCTTATTTCTATAGAGATATTTGCTTTTGATGTGATTTTAAGGTTAACTACTCATCATGCCAAAATTAATTGCTTTTGTAAGGTTGTTAGTTTTCATATTCCTAAGCAACCTGATATTCGAACTCAAGCAATCAAACCATTGAAGTCAAACATTTTTATATCAAGCCATGAAGTCATTCGTTTATTGAAAAATGGATGTTATGTTTTCTTAGCCCATGTCATGGACTTGAACAAAAGTACATCAGATTTGAATGATATTTCTGTTGTTAGTAAATTTTTGACGTATTTTCTGAAGAATTTCTTGGCCTACTCCCATAGCGTGATATTGAATTTGTTTCGACTTTGAACCCGGTACAAAACCCATTTCTAAAATCTCATGGCTCCTATTGAACTTCAGGAGTTAAAAACCAAACTGTAGAAGTTGATACCCGAGCCTTTATCTGGTGACTTCCTTTGTGGAATACACAGAAGCCAAACTCTCTGTAGGGGACACCATATTCGTGCGATAGTAAACTGATAGGTGTCATTGTAACGTGCTATCCAAGGTTGGGATATGAGTCACAGTTGAGAACCACCTAAGTCGATAATCGAAATACGTAGCTTTCTAGTCTTAGTTGGTTATTATCGGAGATTCTTTTAAGGATATTCTCGAATCGCTATTCCATTAACGCAGCTGACTCGTAGAGATACAAAATTCGAATGAAGCAAGGAATGTGGGAAGAGCTTCGAAGAACTCAAGTGGAGACTCATTTCAACACATGTTCTGACCATGCCATCCTGAAAAAGTGAACGTGGTAGCTGACGTGTTGAGTAGAAGATCGTATACAAGTACGAGTACGATATTGTCAAAGACTCATTTCGTATAATTTAGAGATGGAGATGAAAACTCTAGGTATCCACGTGATGATATACGAGTATAATCGATAAAGTTAAAGCTGTTCAAGCTACACACCGGAGCTGGTGAATATGAAGAAGCAGGTACAAGAAGTTCTTATTCCAAAAGCGAGAATTGGCGATGTGAGCAAATCTCAAACCTTCGATTTATTAGTCCATTTGAAATTCTCGATCGAATAGGAACTGTGGCCTATAGACTCGTTTTACCGCTAAGTATGACGCGTTTTCATAACGTGTTTTTTTACGTATCGATGTTACATAAATATGTGGACGACCCGAACGACGTCATCGAGTTAGAACCGGACAAAATAGTTGAAGACTTAACGTACGAGGAGGTACCTGTCAAGATCTTAGATAGGAAAGAATATGTCCTACGCACGAAGGTCATATTACAAGTTAAAGTTTTGTGGAGGAATCATGCTATAGAGGAAATGACCTTGGAGTTGGAAACAGAAATGAAAACGAGGTATCTTTACCTTTTCGAAACACCAGTTACATACGTCAATTTCAAGGACGAAATTTCATAAGGAGGGGAGGTTGTAAGACCCCGAAAATTTTTAAATAAAATGGAATTTCCTCTATTTATTATTTTCAAATAGTAAGGGTTGATTTGATTAATGTGGTTAGTTATGGGTAAAATGCGCAAATATTTATAAAATATTCATTGTTGTCGGGGAATATTCGTTTGGTCGTGGAATATTCTTGCTATCGGGGAATATTCGTACGACGGCGCAGTCTTTTGTGGGCCCCATAACGGAAAGCGATTGGATGAAGAAAACGACAAGTATAAGTTGTTTATAAAAAAACGGCGTAGTTGTTACCGTTAATACTGTTGGAATACCCGGTGGTTAAAACACAGTAATACGCGTTGTTGCACAGTAGTACACGATATTGCACCAATTATTGATTCTTACGTAAGAAGGCACTACTCAATAATTGTTACAGTAATTACTGTTCAGTATTTTATGTAATTGATTCAATAATTGCTGCATTGATATTTTATATTACCGTTGTTTCAATAATTGTCACTACACAGTATTTTTCAATATCGAAGCAATAATTCATATTATCTGAATAATATTATTTGATAACATTATTGGCAATGTCTAGAAAGTTCTGTCTAAGGAGAGGTTTGGTCACCTAATTGCGCGCCAGTAAGGAGAAATTCTTATTGGAAAGCCCCCTCTTTCCTGGGAACTGCCTGGTTGTCAATATTGTGATTCTGTAATATTATTCGTGAATAATTAATTATTGATTTATATGATGAGAAAAATATTGATTTTATGTGGATATAGATGGAGAAAATTTTTAATGTGACAATTGTTGAAAATTAATATTTTATCTTTTTCTGATAAAATAATTCATTTAAATATATTATTTTAATAATATATTAACGGTGATATTTTTACGATGAATGTGAGATATATGAGTATATGAGGAGAAAGAATATTTTTGTTGTAATGAATATTAAAAACAGATTTTGTGTGTCGGTAGACCTGTTTCTTGACTGAAAATTTGATTATAGCTTGTAAAATCACCTGTTTGTGGATTTCGGTCAATTTCTGTTTGGAATTTGGAAAAACTTCCTTCTGCAAAGTTGTAGAGAATTGAATTTCCTGTAAAAACCCGCGAGATTTGAATTTTCTGACAAAAAGGGCTATTTATTATGAATTATTGAAGTTCCGAAGCTCCGAAATAATTGATTTTTGGAGGTTTAAAATATTTTTAATAATAAAAACGTTTTTTATTTATTTTTCTAGAAGGGAGCATGTGTTCAATGACTGATTTCAGATTTTAAGGTTGGCGTAGAAGATTATATATATATATATATATATATATATTAATATTATATTAAATTTTCTACTTTGGTGTTCTAAGCAATTTCCTATAAATAGGTGCTTAGGTTAGAATTGAAAATCACACCAGAAACTGAAGTTTTTCTCTCTATATTATCGAGCATATTCTTGTGAGTATTTTGAGTATACTTTGAGTATTGCTATACAATGCAAGTTCAAGTCATAGCTTATATCCGGTGTTTTATCTAGAAGTGCTGTCTTTCGAGGTAAGGGATGTTATTTTCTTCTCAAATGATATTATTTCTTCAATATCATTATGCTGAAATATTGGTTGGAACTTTTTATCAAATTTGGAACTTTTTTATGTCGGAGTTACTATTCATGAGTTACTATTCACGAGTTACTATTCATGAGTTACTATTCACGAGTTACTATTCACGAGTACTATTCACGAGTACTATTCACGAAGCGTGATGATGTTTTTTTGTGAAATTTCTATCTTTTGGTGTCGGAGTTACTATTCACGTATACGACATTATTCACGTATACGACACTATTCACGAATACGGCACTATTCACCGAAAAATGAAATTTCTTCTTTTTGTCCAAAATATCTATTCTGGATACTAGCTTTGATTGGATCTATGTTTTGATCATTCTTGAATTTTACTTCAGTATGATTATTTATGAAGTATTTGAACTCGGATTGTTTAGAGTACGAATCCTTAATACTTGTTATTTTGTTTCACTGGATTCGTTTTCTTTAAAATATTTTTCATCATCCTCAGTCCTAAATGATTGTGTTACTGAATATCTTTGCCTGTAGTGCAAAGATGGTTGATTTTGTTATGAATATCTTTGGCCCGTAGTGCAAAGATGTACAGGTGTTGAGATGAACATGAACAATTGATGAATATATTTGGCCCGTAGTGCAAAGATGAACAGGTGTTTAGATGAACATGACCGACTGATGAATATCTTTGGCCTGTAGTGCAAAGATGAATATTTGATTTGATTTGAGATATATATTGATTGATATTACAGGGATAAAATATTGATGATGGACTTTTAAATTCATAGATGTTAGTAGATTTTATTCTCTACTTAACTCTTCTAATGAATTGTTGTTTTCGCTGCAGTTGTTGATCTAAAACTTGTTGTCTATTGTATTCTATCAGATTTTTCCCTGTTGAAGACTAAGGATAATTTGTTGTACATTATCTTAGTCATAATATTCTTTACTGGGCTAGTTGAGCTCACCCTTTTTCCTTGTTGTTCCATTTTTCTTCTCAGGAGGCGAGAATGTAGCGAGTACTAGTCGGGGTATGGAATGAAGGTTCTAGAGAGAGTTGTTTAGTAGTCCTCACCATTTTTTGTAACATTTTGTATCAATAATTATGATGGGGATTTATTTGCATGTGGATATTGTCTAGATGACAATGTTTGTATTCAAACTCACAGCTTATGGGTTGTAAAAGTTGTTGTTGTTTCTGTACCATGTATTTGACAACTCAGAATGGGTTGGGTGGAATGGACCTATTTTGGGGTTGTCACAGGCAAGATAACTGCTAAATAAGAACCCATAAAGTTGAACTTGCAGAGTTAAAAAAAATAAACTAATATCACTCATTTCATCCATCATTTTGCACACAAAAAATAGCCTTGGGATAAGTAAGGGATACCAAACCAAAGCTCCTTCTACGAATAAGCTTTATGAGGTGTCTACTAAACGGTGAACAAATGTCATGCCAAAGCATGAACAACAAAAGAAAAGCATCATTAAATGAAGACATGCCTGTAATTCTTATGAGATATTACAAGGTTATGGAAAAACAAGGATATTCGTTTTGTACAGCACCTCAAGTAGTCACCGTCTAGGCAAGCAATTACTATAGTTTTACCATCATTATCAGCTGCCTTGCAGCAGAAATCATACAGGTCATTAAAGAATTGAGCTTCGTCTATACCAATCACCTCCAACTGTCAGCAATTACCGATAGTTAGAAGACTATTAAATGCACTATAAGTACAAAAATATGAAGACTGATCACAAATTAATTCTACACTAGGAAAATTGTAGCATTTAGTAAGTCTAACAGTCCTTTTAATATTCGCATCCATGCTTATTAAACGATTATTTTAAAGTGTTAATATTATATTCCATCTAAGATCAACCAACTAAAACATCAAATGGTCTTGTATTGCTAGGCTAGATGCTATAGTTGCCGCATAAATCAAATCCAGTTCTCATAGGTTTTAGCAACAAAATAAGTATAATATTTTGTTTTATTATAACATACTGCTACAAGTAGATGGCATACAGTAGATGTGAATATTATCAAATATAATTTTAACCAGCACAATGTGTAGCCAAGCAGAGGAATAAAATCTTATTTTACAACTATTACACTCTACCATAAAATCAATTCTGTATCCAAATCCCACTTATGTGCATTCGGAGGAAAGTCATCTTTATCTTCATCATGTAATTCGCCAAAAGAAAACTGCCATAGAGATTAAATACCCATTTATTAAACAACATAACAATTTAAAGTTTCTATTTAAAATGTACCAATAGCAGAAACAAAATTAAGTTCTCACCTCAATTTGCGAGTTAGCCTTTCCATTTAATACAGAAAAAGTTCTCACCTGCTGCTTTGTCATAGGGACAGATGAGGAATGTCCATCCATATTGCTTTCAGTCGCTTTGTGCTGAGAAACAATCCTGGACTGCAAGAGCAGAATAAGTTGCACCATCAAATTAAAATTTGCAAGAAGTGATAGATCAATATTATGCTCTAGTGCCAAAGCCTGCATTGCCTGCATCTGTTTGGTCATTACTAGCTGGCTGTTTTCCACAAAATTAGTAGTCATAAAATTCTATAAAATTAGATGTGATTCAATGAATAGCACATACCCAAAGACTATTAATGGGAACTGGGAAGAATGTTGGAACATATTTCTATTGAGAGAATCTCCAACAAACACCAGTTTCTTCCCTTTGAGTCTTTCCATAAAGTCAGTTGCATTCAAACTGAAATAGAAACAGCAGTCAACGAAGGATTAGAAGAGTTTTCAATAACTAATTAAAGGTGTCTTTTAGTCTGAAAATAACTGCTATGTTTAAGTGGGAAATACTACTCATACCAATCAGGTTGTACACACTATAAATGCTGAATATCATGCAATAGAGTGTCATTTTGCTAATTACACATTCGCATATTAAAGGGAAAGCTTGAAGGGAAACAACATCAATAGTTAACATGTTCTGTATTGAATAGGATTATTCAAACTTATACACACTTCTTTATACTTGTATAATCCAAATGCTTCTACGATGCAAACTTCACTACACTTTCAGTGTATAAAATTGCATAATTCTATATGTTAGTGTAACATACTAGAAGAAATAATATTTTATGAGAAATAATATTTTAAACTTCACTACATCTACATTCACATTTTATTTTAGGAGAAATAATATTGAGTGTAACATACTAGAAGAAATAATCTACAAGTTCACTTAAAGTGCATAATTTAAATTAAAAGAAATGAATATTTAAAAATAGTAACTCTTTGGCACTTGCTATACATATCTATCAACGATGTATTAATAAATAAACTTAGCTTAAAAAATGTCCTTACAAGAGATTTGTGAATAGATTTTCCTTCCTTCAGTCTAGCTGACCTACCACAAGCAGAAACCACAGTCACCATGGTCGTATCATTACCTTTAAACCGCATCCCAACCATTTTTCGAAAGAGCTTTAACCCCATCCCAGCCATAGAATTCCAAGACACCAAATCCCTCACTGAAAAGCATAGGACTTTATAATAATATTTATACAAAATGTATCGGGTAAAGAAATACATCGAAAAATCAATAGAGTGTAATCGAGGTCACCGAAATCTGTAAAAAGCTTCAAAATTCGGCCGGCGAAAGATGGGTTTTGGAAGAGAGCAGACGTGAGCAGACGAGCTTGGATTTGGAATAGTTGGGCCATGTTTTGACATGTTTTGAGGAGGTTTAGGGTATGGTGGACAGAGACGATATTAGGATCCAAATTAAAATTGAAAGACGAAGAAGAAAAGAAGAACGATAATGATAAACAAGAGAGGAAACTAAAAGTTAGATATTGTACCTGAAAAATCCCAATATTCTGTGCAACGAACCGACTGTCGATCGGTGTTAAAGTGTGCCCTCAGCTTGTCTTGGCCATGGATCTACTGATTTGAGAGTTACAGGAAAACCCTAGCTTTTATTTTCCATATGGAACGAGAGAGATGAGAGACGAAGACACTCGGTTTTTAAGTTTACATTTAATCGTCTTTTTTTTAGCTTCGTGTTTTTGTTGATAGACAACGTTTTTAAAAAAAAACGTTATTTATTTAAAATCAAAAAAATACCCTTTTAAATAGATAACGTTTTTGCATATATATCTACAACGTTTTTTTTAAAAACGTTGTAAAAAAATACCACAATGTTTTTATAAAAAACGTTGTGGTTTAAGTGTTGTCTATTTAGTATTTTGTAGTAGTGATATGGAGAAAGGTTTTGCAGTTGAGACCTCTTACTACGAACTTTATTCATTTCCGTATTGGTAATGGGGAAAGTACTAGTCTATGGTTTGATCCTAGGCTTAATGCGGATCCCCTGGCTACAAGCTCTCTCTCCTCTTTGATAACCAACTCTGGTTTAGGCCCTAATGCCACAGTGAGTGATATTATCCGAGATTCTTCCTGGCACCTCCCCTCCTCCAATCATAATGATTTTATTATCTTTCGGGATTCCTTTGATCACAATAGGTTATGTAACTCTTCTAGACCTGATGAGATTCTCTGGGACTCGATGAATTCTAATGAGGTTAAAGCCTCAACTCTATGGAGTTCGATCAGACAGGTGGGAGTAACAGTCCTTTGGGACAAATTAGTGTGGCATAAGGCTTTAATTCCTCGATATTCCTTTACCCTATGACTGGATTTCCACCATGGATTGCGTACAATGGACAGACTGATCAGTTTTGAGTTGCTTATCAATCCCTCTTGTATCCTTTGTTCAACCCAATCGAAAACGTTTGATCACTTATTCTTTCAATGTGATTATTCTTTTAGGGTTCTTCTATCGGTTCTTAGATATTGTGGGTGGAGGGATTTTAGTCGTTCTTGGAGCTCCTTAACGGCCTACCTCATCCACTATTCCAATTCTACATTCCATCACAGCTTGCTTCGTCTTAGGTTCGCAGCGGTGGTCTACCGCATTTGGAATGAACGAAATGCGCAGGTTTTCAGTCATCAGTTTTGTTGTGCTCGAAACCTTGTCTCTAACATTTTACACTTGCTCAAATGTAAACTTCATACAAATGAAAATTTTCAAAAAATTAAAGCAAAGTTGTTTTTGGACATTTTTCATTAAATAATGTTTGTCCCCTTTCCTAATGTCTCTTTTATATCAGGGCCTGGTTTTGTGTCTGATTGCTTTTGGCAGATTATTATGTGTAGCTGGATGGTTTTCGTTTTGGTCTTCTCTCTGGTTGACTTGTTTCCCTGCAGTGGTGTTTTGGCAGCTATGTATGCTTTCTGCAACTAGAGGCTGATTTCAAATGTCATGGCAGCTATGTCTACTTGCTAGATGTTATCTGGTTTCTGCTGCTGTTATTTGGATTGCTCCTGTCATAAGCTAGTTTGTTTCTACTGCTGTCTGCTTTTTAAATATGTTGTTGACTCTTGCTAGGCTGCAATGTGTTGCTGCTACTGGTTTCCCTCGGAAGTTGTGCTGCTGGATTTCGCAGCTTCTCTTCGCTGCTAGCGATGTTGGGTTCCTTTTTGTGCCTCAATCTTTGTCGACTGTGCAGCTGGCCTTAGTCTGCTGTCCCTGGTGGGCTTTGCTGCTGCATGTGGTTTTGGGCTATAGCAGCTGCACTTGGTAGTTGCTCTTCCTGGGCAGTCCTGTTTTATGCCTCTTAGGGGTTTTGGGATGTTAGAATGGTTGGGTTTTGCTTGTGGGAGGCCTTGGGCATGGTCTTCGGCTTCTTTGGTTCTGAGCCTGGGAATGGGCTGCTGTTGCTAGTCTATAGTGGGGGTGGCTGATGTGCTGCTATGCATCTATCCCTGCCTTACGGGGTTACTTATGCTAAGTGGCCTTGGTTTCAGCTGGCCCACTTCTGTTGGGTTCTGTTGTTCTGCTGCAGCTGTGTTAAAATGTCTGAATCGCTATTGTGAGCAGCTACTGGTCTTGTTGGGCTGCTGTAGAGGTTGGGGTTCAAGCTGGTTTAGCTGCTGCGGTGCTGGTTTTAACTCCCGTGGCTGCCACCTAGGCTGTCTACAGAAGCTGGTGCTGCTGTTAGTGGTCCTTCGGGTTTGTGGGCATGAGTTGATTCTACCCTTGGCCGATTTTTTTACTGTTGGATATCTTGTGTTGTGCTGGTGGCGACTGTGCTGCTATTTGCATTGTGTTATGGATTGTGGTCTGGATTTAGCACTAATCAATGTTTTGTCGTCTATTTCTATTGTTGTTTGTTCTCTGTTGTATCATGCTAGTCTAGCTGTGGTTTACTTCTGCCATCATAGGGCTTGTCCTATGATGGCTATGGTATACCATTTGGGGCTCTGTCCCATGCACTTTGTATTTATTCTTTCTTTTATTCAGTCTAAATTTAGCAAAAAAAAAAGCAACACTCTACGAGTCTCCACTCCACGAACAAAACACCACTCTACGAGTGACCACTCTACGAAGCCACGCTCTACTAAAGCCCCACTCTACGAAGACCATAGAACACCACTCTACTAAGTCCCACTTTTCGAGTCCCCAGCACCTGTTTGAGCGACCTCAAGCAATCCTACTCTACGAGTGCAACTCTACGAGAGCGTCTACAGCACAAAGGATCTGTAGCATAATCTAGACTTGATTTTTTGAAATTTAGCATTAGAATGAAGCCCACACTTTACCAAATGAATAATATCATGAATGAGGATTCGAGCAGGAGTGGATGAATGGGAGAAAATCCTGGCATTTTTTCAGTCCAAATTCTATAAACCACAGCAGCAAATCCAAAATGGAGTAGACTCGAGTGAAATCTTGTACGGGAGCGGCTAGAGATAAAGCCAGTAATTGAGGCCCAACTCCTACTAAATCCTCTCCAACCACACTGCCGTAGGACAGCTATCAGTATCTAGAAAGAGAAGGAGCATTCAAAGAATAAATGGTTAAAAGTTTCCCTATCATTTGAGCAGAGCACACACTTAGGATCAATAGCAAGACCAAATTGGGTTAGTTTGTCGATGGTCCGAAGCCCCTTATGAAAAGAAATCCAGAGGATGAAAGATTGTCGGGGGGCACAATCTTGTGCCAAACCAAGCTATGCTAAGACACTATAGGCCCTGTCAGCCGATTAGAATTCCAGATGGTAGTAGCCTTAACATCGTTTATACTATCCCAGAGAAGGCCATCATGGTTCGCAGAGTTACAAGGTTTAAAGTAGTCAAAAGAGTTCCGAAAAGCAATGACATCCTGGTGATTCGAAGCAGGTAAAACCCACCTAGAGTTATGAATGATGTTGTTCACACATGCAGAGGGACCAAGCCCAGAGTTGACAATCAGAGACAAGTTAACAGAATTTGCCAAAGGAGATTGTCCAATCCATGGGTCAAACCATAGGCTAGTATGCACTCCGTTGCCAATGTCAAAAGATACGTGCCTACGAGCGATATCCCTACATTGTAAAACTTTCCTCCTGATCCAAGATTAGTCAGGGGAATAGGAATAGCCCAGAAGGATTTAGACTTGAGCAGAATTTTATGAACCCATTTGGCCCAGACAGATGGAGATAGGGGATTTATGACGTGCCAAAGGTGCATCAAGACAAGCGATTTATTCCAATCCGCTAAATTCTTTATTGCTAGACCACCTTCTGCAAAGGGAAGACAAATCTTTGACCAAGCAACTTTTGAGCCATGTTTGTCCATGGAAGGACCCATCTAAAGGAATCTAGACATGGACGATTGCAAATCTTTCAAAACTGTTGTCGGAAGGATGAAGTGAGTCGACCAATAGGCTTGAGAGGCATGGACAACCGACTTGATAAGTTACATACGGCCTACGTACGAAAGGAACTTATTTGTCCAGGAGCTAATTTTGGCTTTGACCCTTTCAAGGAGGGGACGGCAGTCAGCAAGGCTAAGTTTCAAGGTTATCAAGGGAACCCCTAGGAATTTTGTAGGAAACACCCCCAACCAAAAATCCAAAAGGGTAAGGATAAGATCCGACTGGGCTGGAGGGACATGGGAGAGAAAACACATACTCTTTGAAGCGTTGATGTGAAGACCCGAGCCTAAGGAGAACTAGTCGAGACACATCTTAATATGTCTGATAGATTCAATATCACCATGGCCAAATATAAGAATGTCATCCGCAAAGCAAAGATGGGTGATGGAAAGAGGCTCAGATCGGCAGTGAAACTTGAAAGATGCCCTCAATGAAGTCTGGGCTAGCATAAGTGAAAGAACTTACATAATGATGACAAAAATGTAGGGGATAATGGGTCACCTTATCTGAGACCTTTAGCCCCTTTGAAGCAACCACATAAATCCCCATTAACCTTAACAGAGAAACTGGAAGTGGCGATGCACGTCTTGATCCAAAAAATAAATTTGGGTGGGAACTTGAACAATTGTAAAGCAGCCCACAAGAAATCCCAAGAAACAGAGTCAAATGCTTTCCTAAGATCAAATCTTCATAGCACACCTGGCCACCCCAGAGGGTCTGTGGTAGTTCCTAAAAAGTTCTTGAGCAAGAAAGATGTTATCACGAATTCTCTTTCCCGGAACAAACAGATTGGAAATGAGAGATGATGGAAGGGAGAATATGCTTTAGCCTAGACGTAATGATCTTCAAAATGCACTTATAGGTAGTATTGCAGCAAGATATGGGTCTTTAATCATTCATAGAAGAGGGGTTCTGGACTTTCGGCACAAGAGCAATAGTCGTTGCATTAGTCCCCCTAAGAAGACATCCCTGACTGAAAAAGAGCGAATATCAGCAGTGAAGACTTCCCCAACAATGTCTCAGACACGGAGGAAGAAAATAACAGTAAACCCATCAGGGCCTGGACTCTTGTTCTTCTTCATGTTCTTAAGGGTGAACAAAATCTTCTCATCCGACACTTCTCTGTCAAGCAAAAGAGCTTGTTGAGATAACACAAGCTTGGCCCCAAGAGAGCTAGGAAGGGGGAAAGAGGAACTATTAGCCTGGACAGGCGTGCCAAGGAGATCATAGAAGTGGTTAACTGCAGCACGTTGAACAACCAAGTGCCCAAAGCACAAATCACCCTCAGCATTCTCAATTGCTAGAATCTTATTCGTATTCCACCTTTGCTTAACTTTGTTAGGGAAGTAACTTGTATTCTTATCACCCTCCTTCAGCCACTGAATTCTTGATTTTTGCTTAAAAAGTTTTTCTTCTAGCAGGAGAGCAGCCCAAAGAGAATCGATTTGAGATCTCTGAATAAGGAGGAGAGAGGGGTCCCTAGGGTTAAGAGAAATGGCTTGCTGGGTAGCATAAAAGCAGTCCCTAGCCTATTTCACATTTGAAGACAAATTACCAGTACGCTTACTAAGATCCTTTAAAGCAAATTTCACAACAGAGAACTTCCCTGCCAGAATCTGAAGAGGGTCCCCCAAACAAGGAGCGAACCAAGCAGTCCAAACTACATCATGATAATTTTCCAAACCCATCATGAAATTAAAGAATTGGAAAGGCTTAGGAATATTGGGCAAGGATAAAGCAGTTTGAACCACCACAGGGCAATGATCGGACAGGTCACGAGGGCAGAAAATAGCTTGGGAGTTGGGAAAGGAATCCAACCAAAGGTTGTTAACCAAAGCACGGTCAAGCTTCTTGTAAGTTGGGTTTGCTACTTGAGAATCCCACCAGGTGAGAAGAGGGCTAGTAGCGCGAAGGTCCATCAATAGGAGGTCTTCAAGCTAATCCTTGAAATCCTGCATACTATCCCAAGAACAAGCACCTCCATCAATTTCAGTCAAGGATTTAACCACATTGAAGTCCCCAAAAAGAGTATGCGGTTTGTTAATCGAGCCAGCAATAGCTCATAAATCAGTCTAGAGTAATTTCCTTTCACTAGGCGTATTGAGCCCATAGACAACAGTAACAAAACTATTAAAACTAAAATTAATATAAGAAACAGACCAATGGATAAATTGATCAGACTTAGAAATAACATTGACATTCCAGATATTTAGGTTCCATCCAACCCAAATTCTTCCATTAGCATGATACTCATAGTTAAATTGCCACTACCAATTCCTACAAATAGCCTTGGAAACATAATTTGCCTTAAGAGACTTAACCATTATTTCAACCAGGCCAATAAAAGAGATTCTATACTTACTTATTAGATCATAGACGTTAGTCTTCTTTAGAGACATATTTACACCTCTAATATTCATAGAGCAAAAATTTATCATAAAAGGGAAAGGGGTTAAGCTGGGGGTTTTTTTTTTGTTGCTAAATTTAGACTTAAATAAATAAATGGGGGATTAGAAACAGCATGGGAGCAACCCAAACAGAAATAGCAAAGACATCATAGTACATGCCCTATAATGTGAAGAGTATGAAGAAGATACTATAAGAGATTACATGTTACAATATATCATAAAATTTTCAAGATGCCCGAACGTGGAACTTTCGAAACCAGCTACCCCTACGACGACCCACTCGTGGCCGAAGACCAATTTTTAAGACCAATGCTACGAAGCCCCACACTACGAGTTCCTCCTTCACCGAGCCCCTCAATGCCGAAGTCCAAACCTCATAAGAGACCCTCTGCAAGGAGCGAAACAACCCCAACGAGGCCAAACTCCCCTCTACGAAGGATCCACTATACAAACCCCCTATAAGGCGAAATCCCACACTACGAATCCGTGTGTTTTTTTATTCCCATACCCATGATTTTCAAAATCAACCGTCTATTCCATTTAAACCGCTACATCCTTCTCTAACCTTTTTCTTTCCCTTTTTGGTCTCCCGCTTCCTCTACCTACTTTCTCCATCCCCACCTATCTTTTCTGTTTACTCCTTCTGCTATTCCTCATCCTTTCCAGCAGATCTCTCCCTTCAGCTCCGACCAACCTGCTCAAATTTCCTACCTAAAACCTCATGGTTAGCCACCCTCATCTCTCCGCCGGTAACTCCGAGAGTAGTCAATCAAGGGATCTCTTTGCTGAATATGGGGTCTCTCACCCTAGTTCCCCTTCAGTCTCCTCGCTTCCTTCTCTGAGCAGCACTGCCATAGTTGCACCTGGGGGCTCCCCTCCCAGCGGGTGTGGTTGGGACTGTTACTTCAGCAAACAGTTCAGATGGCATGTCCGAATCTAAACCCCTTCCTGTTGCTGGGTCTATCAGCTCTGAAGACTCCACTTCTCAGAGCAACGATTTGACTCTGTCCCTAGGCCCGGTCTTGGGTACAAATGTTTCTGAAATATTCAAAGCAGTTCAACATTTCTCTCAAAAAGATCGTGACGAAGCTCTCTTTGAGAGGAAGGAAAATTCCCACCTTATGAGTTTCCTATCTGCTCACGGCTTATCTGCAAATGATGTAAACGTCTTTGTAAATGAAGGAAAGCTTGCTGCCCACAAGGTGTTTGGCTCTAAGCCTCTAGTTCCCCCCCCTCCATGCCTATCCCATACTTCTCTCAGCCACCTGTCCTCGCTTCCCCCTCTACAGTTGGGGTGCCCCCTCTTCAGACCATGGGCCCCCCAAAAATCTTGGTGTGATATCGTCTCCACCAGCACGGGTAAGTCCTCACGTTCCCTCTCCTTTCTTCTTCCTGGTCCAACCTCCTACTGATGTGCTCAAGCGTGGAAATAAGCTCTGGTCCACTAGTCTAGTTGGATTCTTCCTCCACTCCAACCTGCCATTCAAAGTCGTGGAGCCTATAGCTACCCGGTTATGGGGAAACATGGGTTTGGCCAAAGTTTTCCTCCACTACAAAGGTTATTATGTCTTTAAATTTCATTCCGATGCAAATAGAGATAATGTTTTAGCCTCCAGTCCCTGGCATTTCACATCCAAAG
Source organism: Panax japonicus (assembly GCA_020205505.1). Lineage (NCBI taxonomy): Eukaryota > Viridiplantae > Streptophyta > Magnoliopsida > Apiales > Araliaceae > Panax > Panax japonicus. The sequence continues at coordinate 1,026,015 of JAINUV010001490.1, forward strand.
TGATTGTTCTACAACCTTGGCAAGAAGGCATCGAGTTCACCAGAATGGATCAAGCAAAATGCCCTATCTGGGTCAAGTTTAGTCAATTTCCTCTCTCCTACTGGTCGGATGAGGGTATTAGTTACCTGGCTAGTGCAATTGGTAAATCCCTTTTCACTGATGAAATGACCACCAAAAATGATATGATGAACTTCGTTAGGGTATGTATTGAGGTAAAAGCAACCTTCTCATTCCCGACTACTATAAATGATGTAGTTCTAAACGAGGATACCTCTGAATGTGCTACTATTCCTATTGTTATTGAATACCAAAGCAGACCTCCCTCGTGTCCATCCTGTAAAGTGTTTGGTCACTCACCTCTGAAATGTCCCAAAACAAATTACCAGTGGGTTCCCAAAGTAGTGACCCCTGCAGTGCAAGCCCCTGAAACTTCTGCCCTTGATACCACATTTCCTCCTGCTATGGCAAATCCTGTTGAGCTCAATCCTAACACAGCTGAAGACTGGATCACTATCTCTTGAGGTTCCAAAGGTGGTTCTAACTCCCCTCTCCCAAATCTGGACACATCCAACTCTTTCGCCCTTATTGCTGCAGCAGCTCCTGCTACTGAACTAGAATCTACTATCCCACCCAACCCCTTAAGGGAAAAACTCAAGCAAGTGGATGAAAAGGAAAGTTGGGACCTTAAACAGAAATCTAGGCAGGGGACTGAAACTGTTCTTAGCTATAAGAAAAGAAACAAAGGTCCGAGGGGTTCCACTCCTTCTTAGTATCAACCCCCCCCCCCCTTTTTTATAATGACATTTTTTTGCTCATATAATGTGTGGGGTTTAAATAAAAAGCCAAAGCAGGCTTTTGTCAAGAATTTTTTGATTACTAACCATACTTCTTTTGTTGGGCTCATTGAGACTAGAGTGAAAGCTCACAAAGCTCCAAGGATTTCAAGATCCATATGCCGAAATTGGGTCTGGGCGTTTAACTATGACTTCCACTCCAATGATAGAATTTGGGTGGGTTGGGACCCAAATGTTTGGACAGTTGATGTCATCTTTCAGTCCTCTCAAGTCACTCACTGCAATCTCTACTCCACCCATGGACTCCTTCTTTTTATCCATTGTCTATGGATTGCACTCGACGGTTGACAGAAGGCCTCTTTGGAATGACCCGATCTCTATTTCTCCCAATGCCGCTTGGTGCATTATGCGCGATTTTAACACTATCATGGGCCCTCAAGAAGTGGTAGGGGGCGATGATTCCTGAGACTCTGGGATGTCTGAATTTAATAATTGTCTCAAAGCGATTGGGGTGGATGACATTCGAGCTTTTGGCCCAAAGCTAACTTAGTGGAACTGTTAGACTGCAAACCCCATCTTTAGGAAACTCGACAGGGCTCTGGGCAATTCTCTTTAGTTTCACTCCATGTCGAACTCCCAAGTTTCGGTTTCTCCTAGAGGTCTCTCTAACCACTGCCCGATAGTCCTCAACTCAGGCCTCCAGCTGCAATCGGGCCGGAAACCTTTTCAGTTCTTCAACTACATGCTTAGACTTGAGGGATTTGAAGCCACGATCCTTGATATTTGGAATGCTCCAATTCGTGGGAACCCCATGTTCATCCTTGCCGAGAAGCTCCACTGGATAAAAAAGGCCCTCATCAACCTTAACAAAGTTGCAGGTCATGTTTCTTCAAATGTCAAATCTCTCGAGGACTTGCTCTCAACCATTCAAACCTCACTCCACTCAACTCCTTTTTGCCCTATACTACAAAATCAGGAATCTGATTGTTTACAATCCCTTTGGAAAGCCCTATTGTAAAACCCCAACTTTTTGAATAAGGATGAATTTTCTATAAATATTATTTTTGAATATTATGGAGTATAATTGATATAATGTTATAGTTGTGGGTAATATTTATAAATTTTGCAAAGTACTCAAGTTGTTATATAATATTCGATTGGTCGGGGAATACTCGTTTTAACAGGGAATATTCGTACAATAGCACAATCATTGGTGGACCCCATAACAGAATTATTGTAGGATTGGGAAAACGACAAAAATACTTTATGAAATAACGACGAAAGTTTTACCGTTAACTGTTGAAACATCCGGTGTTAAAAGTACAGTAATACGCGTAGTTGCAAAGTAGCACACGATATTGATTATTGATGCTTACATGAGAAGTCACTCAGTTTTGTTCAATTATTGCTATAGTAGTTGTAGTCAATTTTTCTTATTAGTTGAACTCCAATTTACCCATTTTTCAAAAATAATTGGTAGAAAGTTATTCAGTATATATATATATATATATATATATATATATATATATATATATATATATATATATATTGGTGGGAGACATGAGTGGGGCTAGCGTGCCCACATGTTGGTAGAAATGGGATGTCAGGAGGGAGTTAGCATTATTAGTGTATTAGCATTATTAGTGCAAACCTTGTTGACAATTAAGGCAGTAAGTAGAAATAATGGACCGTGAATTTTTTTTGCACATGCTATGTATATAATATATATATATATATATATAATTTTTTATTTAAAAGATTTTGCTTTAAATATGAACAGTCAGATTAAAGTAAATCAATCTGGATCGTTCATGGATTAGTTGATATGCATTCTATTTTTCTATAAACAGAAGCTCATTCCTTCATTATTTTCTTACGAATTCACTGAACTCTAGAGAGAGAGACTATAGAGAGATAGAAGAAAAATATTCTGCTACTTAACTACTTTTATATTAAATTTCTTTTACGGTAAGGGGTGTTATTCTTTCTTATTCATGAAGAGAACTGTTGTTATTCCATTTCTTATTATTCTCTTGGAATAACATGTATATGTGGTCTACCCTATACTTGATGACATTCTTCTATTATTCTATTGGAACATCCTGTCTGTGTGTTTTACACCGGACCTGGTTCCGTCTTTATTATTATTACGTTGGAACATCCTGTCTGTGTGTTTTACACCGGACCTAGTTCCTTCTTATTATTATTTTATTGGAACATCCTGTCTGTGTGTTTTACACCGGACCTAGTTCTGTCTTATTATTATTCTGTTGGAACATCCTGTCGGTGCAAATTTTGCCTGACCTGATTCTGTTATTATTATTCTGTTGGAATAACATGTCTATGCGAAGTACCGCATGCATAGTGATTTATTTTGTTATTCCATTCTTTATTATACTCAGTTGGTTAAAATTTTGACTTCTATACTCCATGAAATTAGTAGAATATCCTTGATATTTGCGCTTCATCCAATATCTTTTCATTGAAATATTCTTCTGATCATTCTTGAATTTTACTCTACAAAACACTATCATGTTGACAATTTGGACGTTAATAATTCCTAGATAAAATAATTCTTGAACTTATTTTATTGAATTCTTATATCATTGTCATCATCCTCATGTTTATATTTTGTTGAAAGTCTTCTATGGCCTGTAGTGCATAGATGGACTTGGTATGATTATGACCAGGGATTATTCGGTGTAATCATGACCGTAATGTTTAAATGATGTGGTAGAAGTTCTCATTGGCCTGTAGTGCATTGATGGACAGTTGTTGGCATGATCATGACCATTAATGAATACACAAATATTTTTGGCTCGTAGTGCATGAATAATTGTGGTCGTGATACTAAAGAATATCCTTGGCCGTAGTGCATGGGTGATTCGATGATGTGGAATATTTATTAAGCTGAGTCTCAGTGATAACAGTGATGAAAAACCTTTTTAATCATAAAAGATAATAGATTTTATTTTCCACTTGACTCTTTTAATAGATTGCTTGTTCCGCTGCAGTTAAACTTGATGTCTATTATATTTTATCAGTTTAACATTTTTGGAGACTAATGATAATTTATTCTGCCTTATCTTAGTCATAATACTTCTTACTGGGCTAGTTGAGCTCACATTTCCTTTTTCTTTTCTCTTCAGGAAATGAAGATGTAGCTGGGACGAGTCGGGGAATGGAGTGATGGTCTAGAGGATAGCATTAGTAGTCCTCGCTATTCTGTGAAATAGTGTGATAATAATTGTAATGAGGACTCCTTTTGAGTTTGTATAATCTCTAGTAGATAATATTTGTATTCAAACTAACAGTTTATGTTTTGTCGTATTGTATATGACAGTTGTATTAGTAAGTTGTATTTGAATTCTGTACCATGTATCTGACTACCCAAGATGGGTGATGTATACCTAATTTTGGGGGCGTCACAGTTGGTATCAAAGCTTAGAGATATGATCCCTGGCTAAGATGTGAGACTAGAACTAGGAGGGGAGAGACGGGGAATTCTTTCGCTAGTATGACCTACTTAAATTTATTTTGTATTTAAATTGGTTACTCAGAGTTTAGAAATATTATGTTACATGTCAATTAACCTTTGTTTTGTGGCAGTATCTGAAAATGACATCCGAAAATGTTGAGAATAGCAATGGAGCACAAGAGACCGTTGAGTCTCCACATATCAATAATCAGGAGAATGTGCATCAGGAAGGCGACAATCCTCATTCAAACAACAACACTGGCCAAATGATGAATGATGGATTGTTCAGAGGCTTTATGCAATTCATGCAACAGCAGGCGAGAGCGGCTCCTGTCCAAAATGTAAGTGGAAACACTGGAAACTCCCGGGCGATCACCGCTAAACAGTTCAAGGAGCTGGGACCACCGGAGTTTAAGGGAGAGCCAAAACCACTTATGTGACGCCCCCAATTCCGGGTTACCTGACCCCCGAGTTTGGTGCTCACGATCCACAATATAATAACATCTAACTACCCATTCATTGATTATAATAAATTTACATATCATTAGTTATTAAGTTAACAACATCATCCCAGGTCAACTAACCTTAACATTACAAGCTTTACCCTTTCGATAAACAAAAAGGGTTTACAAAACAACATATTAAATATGATTAATATAAAACTACTCCAGCACTATGCCTTTGCCTTTATTCTTCTTAGCCCCGTTGGCCTCATCGTTCCTAGCTGAAATATTTTATTTAGCAAGGGTGAGCAACAAGTTTGCCCCGCAAGTTAAAATATACAATAAATGATATATGAATATGAAATAGAAGAGTGTAGATTGAATAGAGCTTCAACAATTATCAAACGATTTCGAGATAACGAAATAATAATTCAATCTGAATAATAACTTTCTAATATTTAATACTAAATAACCTATTCGATATGAAAGAGTATAATTCTTTCAAAGATTCAATAATATTCAATTGAATTAACAATACAGCAACAATATTCAATAATGTGGGATATACCCAGATTTCATGCTGAGTGATCACAGAGGATCATGAACTAATAGAGGATTCATTTAGTTATTAAAACTAAATTACCACAAGAATATAAATTAGTTATCAAAACTAAACTATACTCTTCTGCAAGTACCTGGAGTGGCCAACTCCTTTGTACCCTATATTATGCATAATACTCAATAATAGTGCACATGTCGATTTACGACAATAAAATTTGTTCATCTCAGTTTTACTTTACGAGTCCGTACCACAACAATATGGTTTGGATTACTTTCAAAGAAATACTAGGATTTCAATAATTAATAACAATGCTAATCTAGCCGAAATCAATGGCATAGATCTTCCAATAACATTTCAGTTCATAATGGATAGAACCTTTTATGCTTTAACAAATATTAGTCTCGCATAAACAATTAGTTGAGACATAATTTATAATTAGTTCAAATAATAGAACATGATTAGATTGCACTATGTGCGAATTACAATAATCATTATAGATGTGAATAACTATCAATAATTATTCACTACCATGCTTGAAAAACAGTAACTCAAGTTGAGTTAGGAAACTTGCCTGATCGATGAGCTACAGCTAACTAGCTTTAATTAAAACTCGTTGAACGACCTAGCATTAACAATGGTGATCTATTAATTAGTACTGCGTATAATTGTATGTCTATACGCTTACTTGTGCTATTATCTAGCAAATAATTTAATCTCGAGGAACACATAATATAATATATTATAATTAGTCCATAAGATATTTCATAAATCTTAGGTTAATGATTTAATTAATTTACAATATTTTTCTTAAGTAATAAATACTTATTAGCTCTTTAAACAAATTGTTTAATTAATGAGTTACTTAAATTCTCTTCATTTATTAACTCTATCTTCATTTAATTTACTATTTAATATTAGTTAAATAGTAATTAATAAGTTATCTTTAGTTATTATTTAATAATAAATAATAGCTAATTATATCTTTTTTTAAATAATAAATAAATAAATTGTTAACATTATTTGTCTTTAATTATTATTTAATAATAACTAAATAATAATTAATTTATTTATTTACTTTATTAATCTTTAATTATTCATTCTTGTTAATCTAAGAATAATTAATTATCACTAGTTCTTATTTATTATTTATTATTAATTAAATAATAATTAAAAATTTATAAATTTTATATTAATGTAATTAAGTAATTATATTATGGTAACATAATCTTACTTAAATATTCTTTAATCATTATTTAATATTAATAAAATAATAATTAATCGATAGTTTAACTCTATTTATTATTTAATTTGAATTAAATAATCAATAGTTAGTTTATTACCACTAACTCTACATAATTATCACTTAATTAATAATTAAGTAGTTAATTACACATAAATTAAATGTAATTAGCTTAATAATCATTTAGTGGCACTAATAATTATTAATTAGTAAGTTTTAAATGATTTAAATGGGTTTAAACCATTAATTACTTAATAATTACATATCTGTCCAGAAAAATTTGGAATTAATTATTTTAATATTCTTCATAATTTTAGGAAATTATTGGTCCTGAACCCACTACCAGAATGGCCGGAAACTGGGTGAACCGGTCGCCGGAAAGTTGTTCCGGTTCGTCGGAAAACTGAACCGGCAGTTAAAAATATATTTTTTCTCTAAAAAAAATTTTCTTCCAGATTTGGGGTCCTTTACTAAAACGTTCATAAAATGAAATCTACTACTCCGATTTAATTCCAGTCGGTCTCGTTTGATTCGTATCTTCCTGAAACCCAACTTTTTTGAATAAGGATGAATTTTCTATAAATATTATTTTTGAGTATTATGGAGTAAAATTGATATAATGTTATAGTTGTGGGTAATATTTATAAATTTTGCAAAGTACGCAAGTTGTTATATAATATTCGATTGGTCGGGGAATATTCATTTTAACAGGGAATATTCGTACAACGGCACAATCATTGGTGGACCCCACAACAGAAATATTGTCGGATTGAGAAAATGACAAAAATACTTTATGAAATAACGGCGTAAGTTTTACCGTTAACTGTTGAAACACCCGGTGTTAAAAGTACAGTAATACGCGTAGTTGCACAGTAGCACACGATATTGATTATTGATGCTTATGTGAGAAGTCACTCAGTTTTGTTCAATTATTGCTATAGTAGTTGTTGTCAATTTTGCTTATTAGTTGAACCCCCATTTACCCATTTTTCAAAAATAATCGGTAGAAAGTTATTCAGTATATATATATATATATATATATATATATATATATATATATATATATATATATATATATATAATATTGGTGGGAGACATGAGTGGGGCTAGTGTGCCGACATGTTGGTAGAAATGGGATGTCATGAGGGAGTTAGCATTATTAGTGTATTAGCATTATTAGTGCAAACTTTGTTGACAATTAAGGTAGTAAGGAGAAATAATGGACCGTGAATTTTTTTGCACATTCTATGTATATATAATATATATATATATATAATATTTTATTTAAATGATTTTGCTTTAAATATGGACAGTCAGATTAAAGTAAATCAATCTGGACCGTTCATGGATTAGTTACTATGCATTCCATTTTCCTATAAATAGAAGCTCATTCCTTCATTATTTTCTTACGAATTCACTGAACTCTAGAGAGAGAAACTATAGAGAGAGACTATAGAGAGATAGAAGAAAAGTATTATGCTACTTAACTACTTTTATATTCAGTTTCTTTTACGGTAAGGGGTGTTATTCTTTCTTATTCATGAAGAGAACTGTTGTTAATCCATTTCTTATTATTCTGTTAGAATAACCTGTATACGCGGTCTACCTTATACTTGGTGACATTCTTCTATTATTCTGTTGGAATATCTTGTTTATGTGTTTTATACCGAACATGGTTCCGTCTTTATTATTATTCTGTTGGAACATCATGTCTGTGTGTTTTACACCGGACCTGGTTCTGTCTTATTATTATTCTGTTGGAACATCCTGTCTGTGTGTTTTACACCGGACCTGGTTCCGTCTTATTATTATTCTGTTGGAACATCCTGTCGGTGCAAATTTTGCCTGACCTGGTTCTGTTATTATTATTCTGTTGGAATAACTTGTCTATGCGAAGTACTGCATGCATGGTGATTTCTTTTGTTATTCCATTCTTTATTATACTCAGTTGGTTAAAGTTTTGACTTCTATACTACATGAATTTAGTAGAATATCCTTGATATTTGCGCTTCATCCAGTATCTTTTCATGGAAATATTCTTCTGATCATTCTTGAATTTTACTCTACAAAACTGTATCATGTTGACAATTTGGACATTAATAATTCCTGGATAAAATAATTCATGAACTTGTTTTATTGAATTCTTATATCATTGTCATCATCCTCGTGTTTATATTTTATTAAAAGTCATCTGTGGCCTGTAGTGCATAGATGGACTTGGTATGATTACGACCAGTGATTATTCGGTGTAATCATGACCTTAATGTTTCAAATGATGTGGTAAAAGTTCTCATTGGCCCGTAGTGCATTGATGGACAGTTGTTGGCATGATTATGACCATTAATGAATACACAAATATTCTTGGCCCGTAGTGCATGGATATTTGTGGTCGTGATACTAAAGAATATCCTTGGCCATAGTGCTAGAGTGATTCGATGATGTGGAATATTTATTACGCTGAGTCTCAGCGATAAAAGTGTTGAAAAATCTTTTTAATCATAAAAGATAATAGATTTTATTTTCCACTTGACTCTTGTGATGGATTGCTTGTTTCGTTGCAGTTAAACTTGATGTCTATTATATTTTATCAGTTTAACATTGTTGAAGACTAATGATAATTTATTCTGCATTATCTTAGTTATAATACTTCTTACTGGGCTAGTTGAGCTCACTCTTCCTTTCGCTGTTCTCTTCAGAAAATGAAAATATAGTTGGGATGAGTCGGGAAACGGAGTGATGGTCCAGAGGATATCATTAGTAGTCCTCACTATTCTGTGAAATAGTGTGATAATAATTGTAATGAGGACTCCTTTTGAGTTTGTATAATCTCTAGTAGATAATATTTGTATTCAAACTCACAGTTTATGTTTTGTCGTATTGTACACAACAGTTGTATTAGTAAGTTATATTTGAATTCTGTACCATATATTTGGCGACCCAAGATGGGTGATGTATACCTAATTTTGGGGGCGTCACACCTATCCCTTGAAGAATCCTTACTGAAGCAAATGTCTCGGGCTATCTGGATATCAGAAGGTGACAAGAACTCAAAATTCTTTGCTAATGCCATTAAGAGTAGATGGAACCATAACAAAATTTTAGCCATCTACAATAATGAAGGGGAATTGATTACGGACCAAACAAACATAAAGAGTGTGGCTGTGGACTACTTCCAGAATATGTTGGGTCAAGTTTCTGCTGATTATCCGGGGTATGAGGAGTTGAAACCTTATATCTCCAAGCAGGTTACTCCCATCCAAGCCAATGCTCTGTTAGCTCCCATCACGAATGAAGAGATCCTGGTGACACTTAAATCCATAAAGCCTAATAAAAGCCCAGGGTCCGACGGTTTCAATTTAAACTTCTTCCTACATTGCTGGGACACGATAGGCGCTGATTTCACTGTTGTTGTTCACTATTTTTTTGAAACAAGTCTTCTTCTTGGTGGAATAAATGCTACTGCCATAACTTTGATCCCAAAATTGGAGAACCCTTCATCCATGTGGGACTTCAGGCCTATCTCTTATTGTAACACTGTGTACAAATTCATCTCCGAGATCATGGCAAATAGATTGAAGAAAGTCCTTCCTGTGCTGATTGAAAATACCCAATCCGCCTTCATTTCTGGTAGGTGTATCAATGACAATATCTTACTCGCCCGGGAACATTTTAGGAATTATCACAGGAATTCTGGCCCTACAAGGTGTGCCCTTAATATAGACATCAGGAAAATGTTTGACATTGTAAACTGTCCCTTCTTGTTCGATCTGCTTAGTTGGCTAAAGTTCCCTACCACCTTCATCCATTGGATTGAAGCTTGCATCTCCTTTGCAATGTTCTCTATCAAAGTGAATGGGTCTCTTGCAGGTTATTTCAAAGGAGCCAGAGGCTTATGGCAAGGAGATCCTCTCTCACCGTACTTGTTTGTACTAGTCATGGAAGCCTTCTCTTTGATTTTAAACAAGGAAGCACTTCTTCCTAATTTTAAATATCACTGGAAAACTGAACCTTTTAAGATTACCCACCACTGTTTTGCAGACGACCTTCTGATATTCTGCCATGGGGACCTCTCTTCTGTATCTATCATTCACTCCTGTATTCAGTCTTTCTCTATGTTCTCTGGGTTAATCCCTAATGCGCAGAAAAGCCAATGCTTCTTATCTAACGTTCTAGCCACCACACAAAACAAAATTTGCTCCCTGCTGGTTATCTCCATGGGTTGTCATCCCATCAAATTTCTCGGAGTGCCTCTTATCTCCACAAAGCAGTCTAAATCAGACTGTATGCCCCTAATTCAGAGGATCACAGCCAGAGCCTCCTCTTGGACGTCCAGATCCCTCTCCTACGCTGGTCGCCTTCAATAGATAAAATCAGTCTTATTTGCTATGCAATCCTTTTGGTCTGCACATTTTATCCTACCCAAATCAGTGATTCGATCAATTCAATCTATTCTGTGCCGATTCTTTTGGAAGGGATCCTCTTTACAAAAGTACGGGGCAAAAGTCTCTTGGAAAGATATTACTTTGTCGTATGCAGAGGGGGGGCTAGACATTAAAAACCTTAACGACTGGAACATTGCCCTCATCACCCATCAATATTACTCAAGGTACTTTCTCCTACTCCAACCTCTCTCTGGGCTTTGTGGATTCAAGCCACCATCCTAAAATCAAGAAATTTCTGGCAGTTAACACCTCCTTTTGGATTGTTCTTGGATATGGCGCAAAATTCTAAGCTTAAGACCAATCGCCATGCAGTTCCTCCGTTATCGTGTGGGTAATGGCCTCTTCTTCAGCTTATGGCATGACCCTTGGTTGAATGGTCAGTCTATATTCCCTTCAACTAGCCTGCTCTCCAACTCCGGTATACCCATTACTGCTCGAGTCTCCTCCATCATCTCACAATCTGCTTGGTCCTTACCCACTAGCAACCACCAAGAAATCATGCAGTTTAGGAAACTTTTCAACAATTTCCCTGCCCCTTCTTCTGCAGTCGACTCTATCTTCTGGGATAAGGAGGACATTCGCACTGTCAGGGCAAACAGTGTTTGGGGTTCTATTAGACACAGAGGTTAGACCGTGTCCTGGGCAAATATACTTTGGCTGGCACTACGTCGACGAATGCCAACAAATGACCAATTCCGCTCCTACTCTTGCTATCAAGCTATGGATTGTCCCCTCTGCAACACAGTCCCGGAGTGTTTCAATCACTTTTTTTAACTGCCCCTACTCCTCTACTGTTCTATCTACTATTTTGGCTGTTGGGAATTGGCGAAATGGTCCTACCGATTGGGACAACTTAGTTCAGTACATCTTGCAGTTCTCTGGCACTTACATGAAGTCCGAAATCCTTAAGCTCATCTTGGCTTCCACCGTGTACAAACTTTGGGGGGGCTAGAAACATTATGGTCCATGAAAAACAAAACTGCCCCCACTCATTTTGGCTAAATAAATTGTCCACATTATAAGAGCTAGGCTCTCCTCATCTACTAAATTTTATAAGGTAGCCCAAAAATGTTCGTCTTATCATATATGTTTGTAATCACTATTTAGCTCATTTATTGCCTGTTTCATGAGGTTTTCCATGTTTGTTACTATAGGGTGATCATCTTAAGGCTTTTCTTCTAATGACTCCTTTATAGATTCTAGGGTATGCCCCTTAGCCATTGTACTTTTGTTTCTTTTATAAAACACAAACTTAGCAAAAAAAATCCCTCTCAAGGCCAAAACCCCACTCTATGAGTGGATCCACTCTACGAAAGCCCTCACTCTAAGAAGCCCCCCACTATATGAGCACCCACTCTACATAGCCTCGCTTTATGGAGCCCTTTATGGAAAACACTCGACGAACCCTCGTTATAGCAGCTCGCACTCTACGAAGACCCCTCCAAGTCAAAACCATTCTACGTATCCCCCCACTAGATGACTATGAAGTCCCTTAGTGGAAACCACTCTATGAACACCAGACTCCATTTACAAAACCCCGAAGACATAGCTTTCCATCGGCATACCCAACCAGAGGTTAACAGAACCCCTGTGGCATTTCATCCTTTGTAGCTGATCCAAATAACACCCCAGATGCCCAATAGCAGACAGAGTCCATGTGCCTAAGGCACCCCCACATAGCGGTTTCCATCCCCACCGAAACAATCCCAGCAACCACTTATAAAATAAGATGTTGAAAACATGATCTGGGCTTTAATTTCTGAAATCTAGCATTTGTGTGAAGACCACACTTGATTAAATGAATAATATCACAAAAAATAGTCCTAGCAGGGGTGAGTTTTTTGGAGAAAAGCCTAGCATTTCTATCATTCCATATCTGATAGACCACAGAAGCGAGCCCAAAGGTCAACAGGCTATGGTGGAAATTTTTTCAAGACCAATGAATGATAAAACCAATAATAGTAGACCAATTTCTACTTAAGCCACGCCAACCGTAAAAGCGAAGGATAGCAACAAGAATCTGAAAAGAGAAAGGACATTCAAAAAACAGGTGGTTACAGTCAAGCACAACAATCCAGAGTGATGGGTTAGACTCTCTCTCTAGGTTGTGTTCTCTCCCTTCTCTTTAAACCTCCCGTTACCTCCATCCTCTTCTATTAACTTTTCTTTCCTTTTCTGGATCCCTCCCAGCCTCACCAAAGTTTTTTATCCTTACCTAACTTCTCTGTTTACCTTTTTTGGTCCTCCCTCCTCCTCCACCATCCTTTCTCCCGTTCCCCTCCTTCCTCCTCCGTTCTCATGGTTGACCATGCTCACCTTTCTGCTGGGAACTCGACCAGTAGCTCTTCAAGAGACTTGTTTGTGGAGTTTGGGGTTTTAAAACCCAACTCTCCTTCTGTAGACGTGTCAGCTATGGCTGGATCGGCTCCCTTACCTATTATGGTCCTGGTAGATGTGGAGGTTTCCTCTGACTCTGAGGCTAATAGTGCGGTAGATGATAGTATTGGTGCTCATCTCGGGTCCTCTATGTCTGAAATTTTCAAGGCAGCCCAAATCTTGTCTCATCAAGGATGTATTGAAGCAGCTGATGAAAGAAAAAAGAGCAATACCCTTATGGATTTCATTCTTGCCCATGGGTTCACCTCCCAGCAGATTTCTGAGTTTGTAAATGGTGGTAAGCCTACTCGAATGGTAAATGCATTTGATTTGTTTGATAAAGGCTCTATGAAAGATGGTTTTTTTAAAAAAAACCTCTTTGTGTTCTGATATTATTAGCTTATACGTGGATCATATCTCTTTGGGTCCAGAGGGTTTGGAAGAGGGTGAATTGGCTCGTTCACCTGTGAATGGTGGGGCTGGGGCCACGCAACCTATTATTTCCCCTGATCGGAAACCTTCTTGGAGCTCAGTTGTTGCAAAGGGCCCACCAAAATCGGGTTTGGTCCTTGAATATTTCCCCCCGTGCTCCTCCTCTTCTTGAAGATGGACTTATCACTATTAAACCTCCGGCTGAGGTTCTTCAGAAGGGAAACAACCTTTGGAACAATTGTCTAGTGGGAAGTTTCATTCACTCTCAACTCCCTTTTAAACTTGTTGAAGAAAGTGTCCAAAAGTTGTGGGGTAGTTTGGGTTTACAAAAGGTTTTCTTGCAAGACAAGGGGTACTTTATCTTCAAGTTCTCTAACCCAGAAGAACGTGACAATGTTCTAGCCTTAGGGCCTTGGTACATCTCAAACAAGCTCATTTATCTTAAGCATTAGAAGGAGAGGTTGGATTTTGTCTCGGATGCTTGTTCAAAGACCCCGGTATGGGTGAAATTCCATAATGTTCCTCTCTCTTACCTTACAGCTTCTGGCCTTAGTTATCTTGTAAGTGGGATCGGTAAACCACTTTTTGTGGACAAAGTTATAGAAAAATTTGAGCCCATGACTTTCACTAGGATGTGTGTTGAAATATTCACCTCCACGTCTCTGCCTTCTAGCCTGGATGTGGTTATACTTGATGAGGAAACAAAATAAAAAAAATGGTCTTAGATTGAGTTTTCACATTCTTAGAAATACCGACGATTAGGAATAGCGGTGAATTGGAAGAATAGGGAGAAGAAGAACTGAGAAACATTGTAGGCTTCGCCAACTTCTCCCCTTTGGGCCTTGTCTTAATGCGGTTCCTTTAGGAAAAGAGAGTCTTCCCACAACTCAAGGATAGAATCCCGGGGCTGGAATATGCTTGCTGAAAAGGTTGGATCATCAAGCCTACCCCTCTGTTATCCACGTTGAGACCCTTGGAAAGGGTTAGCCCTCAATCTACTGGAGATGAATCTGAGGATTACAAATCCTACATGTACGTACTTGACGAAAGATATCCCTTGAGGGGCGAAATCGTCCCTCGAGGTGTCAGAGTGGACTTTGAAGGAACGATGATCACCTTGAACATGAAAGGGGAAGTAGTAATTCATGATAGTAAGACGAGAGTCACTCTATTAGGCACCAACAGAATGGAAATTAGCTTTCCCCGCGCATAGCTTTCATTATAACGAGTCTCCTTTTTAAGGGACTCCTTTGAGTGACAGTTTTGGTAGGGGGACGGGAGCGAGAGCTTTACCTATGACTGAGAATTGCACCTTCCTACAGGTAAAAAACTAAAAAAAATGAAAGACTTTAGGGCTCCTAGTCCTCCACCCCACGAGGAAAGACAAAGCTTTCTCTTTTCATTCGAGTAAGCTTCACCTCTTCCGATCGTCTCCTCCCTTTGATCCTTCGATCCGGGATATGCCAAGTCTTACTCTCATATTAGTAGTAGCTGTAGCGACATCTCCCTTCCTTTGTAGGGGAACGGGCAATGCCCGGGGAAGAACCCTAAACTTAGTCCTCTCCGTCTACCTCTTTACCAGCTAAGCCACCTACCCCTCGTCTATTCACTTCTTTAATGCGAGAAAGGGGGGATAAGCTTGACCGATGAAATTTGCTTTACATCGAGTGAAAGGAAAACAATCTCTAGCTTTCGACTAAGCTAACTAAGCTAAGAAGCAGATAGGATCAATCTAACTAAAAAGGATATTCCCTAGGGCCCAAGGTTTGAAGATGCTCGACCGGAAAAAAAATTTAAATCAAAAAGAGGAAAGAACTAAAGCTTGTCCGAAGACTGAGGGCAGGCAAGCTTGAAGAGGTTTAGGCTTAGGCCGGATAAAGGTGTCACGAGAATGGAATCAGTAGAAAGATCAGGAGCAGGGCGGGAAGCTTAAGACAGAGATCTGGGATTCCCACGAAGCTAACTAAATAGAAAGGACATACCCAGATCGAATAAACCAAAAGGAAGAGGGGACAAGATGATCGACTTCTAGTTGCAGCGGATCCTGCGGTCCTCCTCATCTCATATCAAAAGAGAGAGAAGATGCTTGCCCGATGGTACTAAACCGACAGGGATAGGAGCTTTTGTACGAGACACAAAAAGGTTCCAATCGAAGGGAATGGCATATTCCAAAACCATATAATGAGAAAGGGCATACCTTTCTCCTTACTTATTCGTCTTTCACTTCTTCCTGTGAGTAAGATCCTATGAGATACCTCATTCTATAAGAGGATAGGCGAGATGCAAGACTCCCGAGATATGGGATAAAGTCTTCTAAGGGAGAGGTGCGAAAGGTACGAGAGTTTCTCAACATCAAGGTTTAGAACACACCAACGATCAGGAGTAATTCAATTTCATTAGATGAAGCCGAAGAAGGGGATGTTCTTCTCAAAGAAAAAGACTCCTGAACCCAGGGAAAGACTTTGTTTTGCTCGCATAGAGCATATCATAATTAGACTAGTGGTGGAATAAATAAACCCTACTTTAGGGGATAGCCCATAGGGAACGTCTCTTCGCTGCTACTAAACTATCTCCTTATAGCTCCAACTCTTCGACAGGACACAAGGACACATTCCTACTAAAGGCTACCCAGCTTCTTGTGAGCAAACTTTACCTATTATCTTTGGAAAGCCATATGTGGAAATAAAGGAAGAAGCAGGAGATTACCATAGAATTTTGGCATTGACGGGTACAAAAGGGAGCTATTCAAGGATAGAGCACTCAAACTCCAAACCCCTTATTATTTCTATTTCTCTAAGAGATAGCACCAGCGTCGACTCTTCTCTTTCAAAAGATTTGACTATGAAAAGAAATCCACCCAATGAGCGTATTCTAGATGAGCTAAGGCCAATCTGCAAGCATTTGATGCTTATTTTTATATGATTTAACCTCCTCTGAAAGCCATCCTTTTTAGCCAGTAGCCAGTAGTTTACCTGCCAGCTTTCGGATCTATCTTTGAATCTCCTATTTTCTTACTTCTTCTTACTTCAAACCGTATTACTTAGCTTGAGAAAAGTACATTTTTTGTTTCCCTGTTAGCAGTCTTCCCTTCCTTTCAGCTGTAGGAATGTTAGCCAGTGAGTCTTTTCATTGAAGCCTGTCTAGTTCTATTCTAGAATCCAGTTGAGAGAATCATGTCAGGAAGGAACGAGTGTAACCAGAATCAGAACGAGCAAAAAATTTCCACGAGAGGTCAAAGTGGTTAGGCGGTCAGTCAATTGGCTTGATAGTTAGTGTATATTTGGAAGTACTAGATCTCTTTCATTCTAGCCTTTCTGCACCGTACATCTTAGATCCTCTTCTGCCATCCATTCTATCGAGCATTTAGGTTTAGAAGCATTAGATCATTCGTTTCAGAGGTTGCAAGGGAGGAAGAAGGGAGTTTCGAGCCATTAAGAATGCTCACCCGCACTGCCTTATGCTCTGTTGGTTATTCGAAAAAGGACGTTGTGCCTGTCAGCAGTTTTTTTTTGCATTACATCGGGTCGGGTTTGCAGCTACAGTTGTAAGCCAGCCCAGATCTTTTCCTCTGATTACCGATTCTTAAAGCCAGCCTGTAGGAAAGGAGTGGTTTACTTTACATGAGAGCTAAAGGTTGAAAGGTAGGGAATCAACATTTCCAACAAGTTCTGATAGTTTTTCCTTATATAGTATTGAATCATGGCCTCTTCCTACAGGAGTCTTCCCTCTTTCTTCAGGGCAGCTATTGAGAAGTCTCATAGGTTGATGACTTTTCTCATATATCCCATTAGAAAGAATTAGCTAAGTCAATAAGAATGACTGGGGCCCCGGAGAAGGCACAATACATTCTTAGATTCGACATTACCGGTCAAAGCATTAATTCTAAGCATTTTCTCGATTGCCCTATTAGTTTTAAGAGAAAAAAAATCATGTTAGGGTCACGAGAAAGTTAGTAGTCGACTAGGGATTTCCTTCTATAAACAAGTGTAGCGAAGTCACCTCCGGATCCGGATTCAATTCTTTTTGAGCTCATACCAGCTTTAAATAGAAATCAATCCCTGTGACCCTTGGGTGAGAATTCAAACAGCTCTTCTCTCTTGTTTGCTCTTGCTCATTACTCTTGTTCAGCCTTGTCGGAATAAGCACTGCTAGTCCTTTCTGTTGGAGGAAAAATCGTTATGATCTTATATGCTGTTCTTGTTCACGAATCTATTTTTTGCCTTTACCTTGGCCCTAGTCTAGGAAGAGTCTCGGCTTTGAATAGCTCTAGTTTTTTACCCGGAGAGTCGGTATTACCGTAGGCTAGTCTTTTCAATGTGTTTTCCGCTTTGAAGGAAGAGTCCGCTCTTAGCCTTTCGGAATAAAATAGGCTTCTCTCCTTTATATTATAGTTGAGCTGATTTCATCTCCTCTCCTTCCTTAGAAGTAGGGCAAGTTACTACGTTCCTTTCCAGTGAAGGAAGTGGGTGGCATTGGATCTCTGTGCTAGTGCTTGGTTATTGATGAAGAATGGAAGGTACGCTTCGATAGGTAAAGAAATAACCCAGCCAGAGCAAGTAACTATTGATGGGATAACGAATTAGAACATGTCACAGTAGCCGCCCCTTTACACAAATAAGAGAGGCGCCAAGGGATGAGTGTGAGTCGCTTCGATAAATTAATTTACTCCACCGTGGAAGTAGAGGTGGAATCAAGGGGAAAGAATCCACCAGATCGTACCGAATCAATTGGCATTTCCTGATCAGCCATACCAGTAGAAGTTGTGCAGCTAGCCAGACTTTATGAAGTAAGATGACGGAGGGAAATTGGTCGTCTCCAATCGAGGTAGTTCAGGTGCCTGGTGATAGGACATTTGAATGAATGGATTCCCGGTAAAGGATGTAGCCCAGCTTCACCTGTGATCGTGAGACTTTGGATGCTTCGCCATAGAATAGATCGACCCAGTTCCCTTTTCTTTTCCGGTGCACTCGCTTTATATCTCCGGCACACAAGGAAGGCGCGGAAGGTCTTTCAATTCAAAGCAGTCGATTGAAGCGGTAAAGGCGGGAAGGTCTTATCTGATAAAGATCCTGTTAAGACTATTTGTGCCGCTTTCGGGAAAGAAGGCACCTGACATTTATCCTTCGCCCTCGAGCTTTGGATCTTGATCTCGCTCTGTTTTTAGATCTGATCTATCATTTTGGTTTCAACCATTGCTTTTGCTTTGGCATATTTTTCTGCTTCTTCCTCATTTAGCTGGACTGGCTCATCAGAATCAAATGAGAATGGTGAAAGAATCATCATCATCATCTGATTCAACTCTTCCCTTTGATCGTAACAACGCAACATGTGATGCTGGAGTAGCCCTTTTTGCTGATTCTGCTGATGTCACTGAGCTGGCTCTAACATTTGCATGATCTCTCTTTGTAACTCTAGCGGAAGATGCTCACCCAATGATTGATTCACCAGCTAGTAGTTAGTTGGTAGGGACAACCTCACTCGTGTGTAAGTTAAGAGAGGCATAATCCTCCTATACTGAGCTGGACATTGCAGATCTTGCTTCTTCGGATCTTTTTGACTCTCACTCATAGGCAGATGATTCATATGTAGATGTTCATTTCCTTCACACCTTTGATCTGAGACGAGGGGATTAGTCCTAGTATATTCAACTAGGAAAGTAGGCAGCCAGACTATATTAGTTAACAGGGAACATGCCAGAGTAGACATCGGCGGAACCGAGGAAGAATTCATTAATAACGTAATTCAAGGGTTCGATAGTGAAAAAGTAGATTGATTGTCCAGCTATATCAGCTTCGACAAAGTGCCTTTCAGACCGACCTTCCCTAGCACATGCAAGCAGAACTGCATTGATCGATGAATCTCCTGATGAGAACTACACCAAGGCTTCGGTTTCGATAGAGAAGTAGCTAGCTTGCGAGGGAGTCGTTGCATCTCTTCCCGTTCTTTCTTAGGATTAAGAAATGGCTGCAAATGGCTTTCTTTAAGCCGAAAAGGATAAATGATTCCAAGCCCATCGCTCTTATGTAAATAGGAGTTGTAGTTAGGATTCAGACCTGATTGCTATTGGGGCCCACGGTCTCAAAGCAAGGAAGGTGACTAGGAGAATAGGGCGCGGCTTCACGCAAGCAAGGAACACAAGGAAGAGGCACCCAGCATTAGTCAGGTATATCTATCCCTTCTTTGGCTCTTTTTTGAATTCTTTCTCCCACACACATTCATTTCAGCAGGTTGCGCCCCTAACTACCGCACAACTAAGACCCTTGGCTCTTCACACAATCAGTCTCATTTCCTTCCTCGGACAAAAGTACTCCAGATAAGGTGTTCCCCTTTCTATATGTACTTTATATATGTATCCTGAACAGTATGGCAATCTCTTCCTCTTTCGATTGGCAAAGAAGCAATAATAGTAAAGCGATAAAAGAAGCCCACATAACCCACCTCCCAGACCAAGGGAAGAAGTGCTCTCTATAGCCTTTATTTACTATGTGTTAAGAAAGTGTGGGCAAAAGGGATATAAGCAGCAGTGGAATCCAGCGGCAGGATAGACACGAAAGCGGGATTCAATTACTTATGAAAGTGAAGGGATGAAATCAAGAAATTGAATAGGAGAGGGACCCGAGTCTTTCGCCTTAGAAGTTCTTCTCCGCGCGATCCAGTGCCGTTGCAGCCAATGATCAAACCAGTGAGTGTGCCATTCCAGCGCGTGTAATTCCTTCTGCTCTTTCCGGTAAGTGAGTAGGGCCAGTCCCACACGATTAGCATAGATAAGACAAGTCAGGTAGGATTGGTCGGAGAAGGATTGGACATTTCCATTGATCAGCTCATCCAATCCAGTCTATGATCAGGCAAGGGGGCCTAAAAGTAGACGTAACTATAGGCTTAAGCTCGCTTAAATGCAATTTATCCTTAGGCCGAATACCTAGTTGAGAGGGGTCCCTAATGTGAGACCCTTCGTCCATTCATTCAGGATCAAAAGCGGGCCTAATTGAATCATCTCATCGAGGATTGCATGTGAAAAGATCGGATCTTCGAAATCCCCAATCGTTCGTTACTGAACCTAAAAACTCGCCGCTTATCATGTAAAGTAGTGTTCTCGCTAGCTGGAACGGAACTCTCAAATGGAGGAACAAGCGTAGGCCTTCTTTGAGTATAGCTTCAAGTAGCTCTAAGAAGTTTACGTCTCGGTTCGGCACTCGGCTTTCTGAAGTTCTTCCATTCCAGGGCGTGAAGCTTTCCGTGGACAGGACAGGGTCCGTCAACTAGCTTAGCTACCGATTGGGGGATGCTTTCACCTTGAAGGTATTAACGGGCTTGAGCCAGGCCACGCAAGCAAAGGAAAGATTAATTATAGGCCAGTGAAAGAGAAAGAGAAAGATTCGCTCTTGGGCTGACCTATGGATAACCACACATCCAAATATGGGTAAGTCGAGAGCTTCTCTCTCTGCAGCAGCCTTCGATCTAGTGTTCACGCTTCAGTTCTACTCTACTAGACATCGGGGCCCAGAACATGTTTCTTTTTGTGTGGTATAGCTCCGAACTTCAGTGTCAGCAACTCTATTCCTTCTGGTGGGCAGTATTGTAGGGTTCCTGGTTTGCTTCCCGTCATCCATCCTAACCGTCCATTACCTTTGATTGAAAGCAATCTTTCACCTTCACGGGCCCTAGTTTTAAACAGCGCAGCACCTCTTTCAGGTTCTGGTACCACACGAACGGACTAAGTAATAGGAGCGGGTGTCGGTGATGGCACTCGAGCTGGTGTAGGAATCTGTCACAACTGTAGTTGCTCTTTTGTCTTTATCTATTGAGCGTATCGGTCCATTCCGTATTCCCATTCTCTTATAAAGAATGGGTCTCTTCCCGTGGCCTCGTTGTCTCTATATCGATCTCACAAGTCTCTCTGGTATAGGCAAGGGCTCATCTGTTAATGAATCGCTTTAATTTATTCCTCTCCCAGAAGGTAAGGAACAAACCTTAAAAAAGACTATGAAAATTGTCCTTTCTTTACAAAAAGGCATGATTTGTGCTGCAATCTTTATATTATGGTGTTGGAAAGGTGGGGTTCGAGTTCATTTCCCTTTCCAGTCCAAAGGTGTTGGTTCGAGCCCAACTCCTGACCAGGTGGAGCATATGCCTCGACGAAAAAAAGAGACCTTCGCGCACCGAACTAGGGCATGGTCTCTTGCTTGCATCTTCTCTTTCCTGTGAAATGGAAGATTTAGGCTCAAAAGAAGGATTTTTCCATTCATGCTACCGTTCTTCCTGGGTTCGACTCCCGGCCTGAGCTGCCATCTCTTTCTCTTTACGCTACTGGAAGCCTATCTATTAACAGCTATATGAAAGTCGTTATTTGCCCCACTGAACAGAACAGTACACTTCACTCCAAGGTGGATTGTCTTCGTTCCGCAGCACGAACAGGGCCCGAAGGGCAACCTTTCGGTGGTACAGAAGATCGATGTGCCATCTTTCTAACCACGTTCATTTGTTGTATGATCAGTAGGGAAAGAAATCTACCTTAATAAAGAAAGAAATCTACTGTCTCAGAGCGAAAGTCAAGCGGAACTAGAACATTTCTTTGATTGATAGGGCAGATAGGAAGCAGGCACGCAAACCAAGTTATAGGTTTGGAAGTTTGAATTCGGAAAGGTAGTCACGACCCTTGATGCAGGAGCAGTGTATGACGAATAAGGCTTATCTACTCCCTTAGTGGGTATCACCCCCAAATCCTGGTACTTCATTTCCTCAAGATTTGGTGTTCACTTAATCAAAATATTCATTTCTAACTACCCAATTATAATAAAATTGAATAATAAAAACCTGCCCATACAGGATTAAACTTAAATAAAAATCTCCCAGGTTCTCTAACATTTAATTACAAACATTCAAATGCGGAAAATTAAATAAACTTCATTACAATCTTTAAATCAAAGTCTGATAATAAAACTATCAAAACTATTACAAGTCTTCATCACTTGTACATTTTTCCCTTCCATTTCCCTTTGCTAGTAGTACATTCACCTACCTTCTCTTCTTTAGCTGCAATGAGTTTATAAATATGCAAGAGTGAGCAAAACAATTGCTCACTGGGTATAATATGGAATCAACAGGAGTATAACAATAATAATTGTCGAAATAGGCTCATCAAAAGTGAATAGTACTCTATCAATAATATTCAGAAACTGATATCCCAAAATATGGAAAATATACATCAATGAGGGTCGTAAGGTCATGAACTACATCCACAGTTGCAAGTAATCTTTCAACTCCAACTTTAACAGTCATAAGATTATAAGGACCTCGTACTTAGGGGGATCAGCCATTCGTACAATGTATTGTGCACAAAAATTTTAACGCTATGCGTAAGTTAACCCCTAATCATAACAATAGGGTTGTTCATCTCAGTATTTAGAGTACAAGTACGCACCAAAGGAAGTTTGGTTTGGATAAGCTTTCAAGGTAAATTTGAAATTCAACGAACATCAACTAAGGAGTAGTTAAATAAAACCAATAACATTATACTATAGAATAATCGTGATTGAATCAATCATAGTAACTAAAGTCATGCTTTAGGATTAATCTAATAGCATACAATTTGAATAACTATAGAATACCTTGCTTAAACAATACTAAGCCAAGGTTAATTAGAATTGAATACTAAGCATGCATAGCATTTTGAACGATAGAAATGTTCGACATTAGTATAGATAATTGTGCATGTTAAACAACAAGTTAACTACAAGAATAACTTGCTCCAGAATAACTTACATCATTAAAAATATTAATTGAATTAACAAGATAATAGATTAGAAAACTTTTCTTGTTCGTAGATTAAACCAAACAATTCGAATCACAAAATCCTAAATACATATGTCATCATGACATAGTTAGTCATTATCACATAACTAATACATTCATCATGTAGGTTTGACTATTTAATCACATAATCAAGTTATAACATAAGTTAATCACTAGTAACATGCTTATTCATGATATAAAAATACTGAAATCATAATTTAACAGTCCTACTATCATCACATTACTTTTCTTAAAATTTTGTGTATAAAAAGTACACTGTCAAATCATTCGGCTAGCTCGTGCCGCGGCGCCACAGTTTACATTGTGGGTCGCGCTGCGGCGTGGTAATGGCGTTGCGGCGCGGTGAATACACTACGAAGTCACGCTGCGGCGTGGCGATGGCGTTGCGACGCCACTAACATACTGATGGGCCGCGCCGCGGTGCGAAACTGCAGTTTCGACTGACAGCTTCGACAACAGTACAAGAAAAAGCCATTTTGGCCTACAAACTCGTTTCTAACAGACTAATTCACATGCAATTTATACAAAAACTTCATGTAAACATAATTCAAGAACTCCTAACATCTTTCTACCCATACAACAATATAAACAACACATTTAAAACATCTAATTTCACTGTTTTTGCTAAAAACTCACTTTTTGATATTTCAATGAAAATAAACACTATAAATTTTGTTTTTCAACCAAAACATTTAATTCAAAGTATCTTTATCAATAATTATACATACTCTATCAAATTAGATAGTCAATTTATCAACTAAACAACTAATTAACCCTCAATTTCTACTTTAAGCTAAACAATATATATTCACAAAAACTCTCTGTAAAAACTTTTTCTTCACAAATTACATACATATCATCAATTCATTGACTATAACTTATGAAAATAGTTTTAACATCATTAGTATGTTATATAAAGCCACATAACAACAACAATTCATCCTTACACAAGAATTCTACATAGAATTTGGGAAGAGAAAAATTAAACTTTAAAAAATAAAAAGAATAGGAGAAATACCTTGAAGATGATGATGATGGCTATTCTTTTCTATTCTCAAGCTTCTTCTTCTCCAATCTCTAGCCTTTCTTCCTCTCTTCTTTTCTTCTTCTTTTCTTCTTCTCTCTAACCTCTCTCCTCTATTCTTACGTCTTATGATATAACGTATATGGATATAATGTATATATTAAATATATAATATAACTCTAACTTAACTGACATCAATTATTGTTTATTTGAAATAAAAAGCCATAAGGCTTATTTTGCTAACCACTAAAAAGATAATCAGTTAACCCTTATGCCTTGTTTGGTAAAACACAATTAGATTACAGACTTTAATAGGCATTAGGCCTTGTTTGGCAAAAATTAAATTAACTTCTTTAATTTATTTTAGTAACTCCTTTATAGTAAGATTATTTGTCACACTCCTTATTAAATTAAATAATCAATTTAATCAATTCAAATATTAATCTCTTAAATTACTTTAACACATAATTCAATACCACAAAACTATAACTTTCTTTATAATTATAATTTTATTTAATCAACTAACACCTTATTTTAATTACAAAAATCAAATTAAAATATTAAAATTTATTTAATCATTATTAGCTCTCTAACTTAATTATTAAATTAAATTAGTATATAATCTCATAACATTTAATTTTCTTAGCTCCTTAATTATTTATTCAACAAATAATTAATTAAACCATATTAACTCAAATTGAATAATTATTTATTCTACAATAAAATATATCCACTAAATATTTATATAAATCAATAAATATTTAATATTTAATTATTTAATCAGCAAATAATTAAATAAACCATATCAACTCAAATTGAACAATTATTTATTCAACAATAAACCCATCTATTAAATACTTATATAAATTAATAAATATTTAATATTATAATTTAAAATTCTGGAATGTTACATCATTCCCTCCTTACAAGGATTCTGTCCTCAGAATCACAACTCAAACGAATCATTCGTTACATTCTTCCCTACTTACAAAGATTCTTTCCCTAGAATCGAAGACACAGATTAAACAAATAACTCAGGGTACTCTTTCAACATTTTCACTTCGAGTTCCCACGTAGATTCTTCAGCGTTGTGGTTCCTTCATATCACCTTCACAGAAGGTATCACTTTATTCCTGAGCACTTGTTCTTTCCTGTCGACTATCTGGATAGGAACCTCTTCATAAGACAAATCTTTCTTGAACTGCAACGGTTCGTAGTCGATCACATGTTTGTAGTCGGGTTTATATGGTCGTAACACCGAAATGTGAAAAACATTATGAATGTTTTTCAACTCTGGAGGTAGAGCTACCTCATAAGCCACTTCTCCCACTCTTCACAGCACTTCAAAGGGTCCAATAAACCTCGGGCTTAGCTTTCCCTTTTTACCGAAATGAATTTTCCCCTTACAGGGAGAAACTTTTAGGAATACAAAAGTTCCTACGTCGAATGCACGATCTTATCTATTTTAATTAGCATACTTTTTCTGTCGGTCTTGGGCTGCTACTAATCTTGTCCTGATGAGTTTGTCAACGTCAGCAGTTTGTTCCACTAGTTCTGGTCATAACAGTTGGCGTTCACCGACTTCATCCCAGCACAGTGGAGTTCTGCACTTTCTGCCGTACAATGCCTCGTAAGGTGGCATGTCGATGCTCGCATGATAACTATTATTGTAAGCAAATTCCACCAACGGTAATTGTTCCTCCTAGCTTCTTTTAAAGTCCATGACATATGCTCTCAACATATCTTCCAATGTCTAAATTATTCATTCTCTTTGGCCATCTGTTTGTGGATGATAAGTCATACTCATTCGCAAATGTGTCCCCATGAATTCTTGTAGTCTCTTCCAAAAATTAGATGTAAATCGCAGATCTCTATCGGACACGATACTGGCACTCCATGCCTCGAAACGATCTCTTTAATATACAATCTTTCCAACTGATCAAGATTGAATCTAATCTTTATGGGTAAAAAGTGCGCTGACTTTGTCAGTTTGTCCACTATTACCCAAATCATATCACATCCTCTCTAAGTAGTTGGAAGACCCACCACAAAATCCATCGTTATATATTTCCACTTCCATTCCGGTATTTTCCAACGGTTGAAGTAATCCGCTGGGTCTTTGATGTTTGGCTTTTACTCTTTGACATGTCAATCATTTCTCTACGCATTCTGCAACGTCCCTTTTCATATTCGGCCACCAAAAATGTCGGCGCAAATCTTGATACATTTTCGTGCTTCCTGGATGAATTGAATATTTTGAGCTATGAGCTTCGGTCAAAATTTCTTCTTTCAGCTCTGGTGTTGCTGGAACCTAGATTCTTCCCTCAAAATGTAGTAGTCCTTTGGTATCGATCTTGTAATTTACATCACTACTCACAATCAGATTCTCTTTGATTTTCCCACACTCTTCATCTTAGAGTTGAGCATTCTTCACTTTGTCCACTAAAGTTGGACCCGCTTCTATATGGAATAGTTGTTCGTCAGATTCTTTTGGAAATTTGATTTCCAACTCCAGTTTTGTCATTGCTGAAATGAGCTCCTCCTGAGTTGTTATCAGCATCAACTTCTCCCGACCTTTCCTGCTTAAAGCATCTGCCACCACATTCGATTTGCCCGGATGATAAAAGATTTCACAATCATAATCTTTTATCAATTCCATCCACCTTCTCTAACGTATTTTCAGATCCTTCTTAGAGAAAATATACTTCAGACTTTTGTGGTCTGTGTAGATCTCATATTTCTCTACATAAAGATAGTGTCTCAATATTTTCAAAGCAAATACAACTGCAGCCAATTCCAAATCATGAGTCGGATATCCTTTCTCGTAATCTTTCAGTTGTCTTGATGCATACGCAATAACTTTGTCATTCTGCATAAGAACACAACCCAACCCTTTGTGTGAGGCATCACTATACATCACAAAATTTCCTGTATTATCTGGTAATGTCAACACAGGTGCCATACTTAAAATTTTCTTCAAATCTTGGAAACTCTCTTCACACTTCTCCGTCTAAACGAATTTTACAGCTTTCCTTGTCAAATTTGTTAGAGGAATGGTTATTTTAAAAAAATCTTGAATAAATCTTCTATAATAACCAGCCAGTACGAAGAAACTCCTCACTTTTGATGGTGTTCTTGGTTGTTCCCAATTGATTATAGCTTCCACTTTTGATGGATCTACTAAAATCCCATCCTTGTCAATAACATGACCCAAAAATTGTACACGGTCGAGCCAAAATTCGCACTTAGAGAATTTTGCGTACAACTTTTCCTTTCTTAGTGTCTCCAATGTTAAACGTAAATGTTCCACTTGTTCTTCTTGAGTTTTGGAATACACCAGAATGTCATCAATAAATACCACTACAAACTTGTCTAAGAATGGTTTAAACACCCTGTTCATTAAATCCATGAACGCAGCAAGGGCATTTGTTAAACCAAAAGACATCACCAAAAACTCGTAATGTCCGTACCGAGTTCTTAATGTCGTTCTAGGTATATCATCCTTTCTTACCTTCAAGTGGTGATACCCACTTCTGAAATCTACTTTCGAGAAATATTTAGCACCCTTCAGTTGATTAAACAAGTCATTCTTAATAGTGACTTTGTTTAACTCTCTATAATCAATGCAAAGACGCATTGTTCCATCCTTCTTCTTCACGAATAAAATTAGCGCTCCCCACGGTGATACACTTGGTTGAATATATTTCTTGTCCAACAACTCTTGTAACTGTACCATCAGTTCCTTCATTTCTACCGGAGTCAATCTGTACGGGGCCTTCGATATCGGTGTTGTTCCTAGCGCTAAGTTGATCACAAACTTAATTTCTCTATCAGGCGAAAGTCCTGACAAATCCTCTAGAAACACGTCTTCAAATTCCCTCACTACTGGTATATCTTCTAGTTTCACACCTTTCTTCTGAGTATCGACTATGTAAGCTAAATAGCCCACGCAACCTTGACTCAACAATTTCTTAGCCTGTATAGTCGTCAGACATTTCATTTGTCTAGGTGACTTACTACCATGAAATACTACCTTTGACGAAGTCATAAGCTTTACACACTTCTTTTGGCAGTCAATTACCGCTCTGTATTTAAATAGCCAATCCAGTCCCAAAATTACATCAAATTCCCCAAGTCTAATCAGAATCAAACCTACCAACAAGATATTTTCCTTAATGTTCACCCTACAGTTCTTGTATATGAATCTAACAGAGATTACTTCCTTATTCGCAATTTCTATGTTCAAAGGAAAATTCAGTTCTTCTCTAGGAAATTCTAACCTCTTAGCAAATTTATCAGATATAAACGAGCAAGTAGCACCCGAATCAAATAATACATATTCATTAATATCATTGATTGGGATAATACCTGACACCACATCTTTTGATTGCACAGCATCTTGCACATTCATGTTAAAGGTTCTTGATGTGGGTTTATTTGATATTACAGGTCCTGCAATGGCCCATGTACCTCCATTGTTACCTCCATTTCTTCTGGTTATCACTCCATCATTCTTCTTAGGGCACTCATGAGCAAAGTGATCCTAGGATCCACATGTGAAGCATAAATTCTTCTTCAATTGAGTGAAATTTGGGGCGATGTGACCCTCCTGGCCACAATTGAAGCATACTCACTTCCCCATCAAGCACGTACCCTTACGAAATTTTACACACGTCGCACAAGCTTCAAACTTTTTATTTTACTGGTTACCCTGATGGTTTCCAGCACCCATGTTCCCATTCCACTTCTTCTTCAAGCTATTGTTGTTGTTGTTGTTGTTTCCACCGTTACCACCTCCATTCTTAATATCATTCTCATTCTTCTTCTTCTTTTGTTCAGGATTGAACTTTGTCACTGCCTCACCTCCACCCTCAGTGAGTACTGCCTTCTCCATCACTGCTGTAAACGTCTTCAACTGGAACAGGGATACCCTACTGTACTGCCAGGGATTCAGTCCCTATTTAAATTTCTTCGCCTTACGCTCGTCTGTGCTGACTTGATATGGCATAAACCCCGCCAATTTGTTGAATTTCACGGCATACTCAGATACAGTCATCGTTCCTTATTTTAGTTCCAGAAACTGCACTTCTAGTTGACTCTTCGAACTCTCCGAAAAATAGGTCTCGAAGAACAACTCCTTGAACCTATCCCATGTCATCACTCCTGGCCCTTCACGAGTTTTATTGGCCTGCCACCAATAACTAGCTTCTACTTTCAACATGAATGTTGCGAAAGCAGTCTTCTGGTCATCCCCTACCATAGCGACATCGAACACCTTTTCTATCTCCATAATCCAGGTTTATGCTTCGACTGGATTCATGGACCCACGGAATTCAGGTGGTCCAACCACCTTGAAATCCTTAAACATTGTACCATAGTTTTGTGGTTGATTCTACAACTCTCCTGTCAGTAGTGTCACTAGTTGTTGAATGGGGTTACCGTCAACATTGTCGTTATTGGTAGTTCTCTCATTGTTTCTCTGTCGGGGTGGTTCACATCTGGGAGGCATTTTCTATTAAAACACAACATCTACTAGACTATTACTCAGCTTCTTTAAGTATTTTCTAACTAACTTACCTCCATAAAAGAAATAACCACATAACACATTACACTTTGAATAAAGTAACAACTTTTAATTATTCATAACCTTTTTGAAAACATAAAACAATAGCATCTCTGCTATCTACATTACTTTCCTGAACTACAAAAGTTTCAGGACAACATCATAGTCATATCCCATAGGTTGCATAACACTTGGGATTTACAATTTATTTAACCTTTCACTCATCGTACAACAGCTACGATGTTCTATTAAGATACTTCTTAGCCCTATCACGTTCTTCTTCCATGACTCAAACATTGTTCTACGATCTAACACGAATGATGACAACGTCTCGAACTAAATCGGATATCCCATGACCCGATCTTGAGCTCGATAAATTGCGGTGTTAAATACTTTATCCATCTCTTCCATCTTGATCCTCTTTGCTTGCATGTCTCTTGCTGCAAATCTGGTTCGTTGAAAAGCTTACTCGTAAACAACTTCAGCTCTTTCCCTCTTAGCAGCTTCTTCTCTCAGCTTGTTCTTCAGTTCAGTGACCACTTTGATCAGTTGTTCTTTCTCTCCTTCAGTCTATACTAGTTTCTCCTCGACATTTGTTAGTGGTTCTTCACGATCCTGGATCTCACCGTCTTTTTGTGTCATTGCAGTCTGTTGTTCAGCTACTATCTCCTGTAACTCCTCAACTGTATCCTGAAGTTCCACGTTACGGTCATGCACCTCATCGTATATACGGCCTGCTATCGAGTTAAGTGAAATCCTTTCCTCCTCGTCCTCATCATCCTCATCCTCTTGTGGTAACTCAACGGGATCCTCCTCGTCTATCTCCACATCATCATCCTCATTTCACCTCTGGAAAGCTCCTACACCAAATGGCTTAAGCCGGTATTACCATTTCCTCGCTGACCCATCATGCAAAAGGTACGCCGTTAGAGTGAGTGCGCTTGACTAATAGAATAGAAAGTCAAGGCTCTAAGCTCC
>JAINUV010001490.1:1057444-1074944 GCA_020205505.1 Panax japonicus
TAGAATAGAAAGTCAAGGGGCTTCAAAGCAGACCTTCTTATTCGAGAAAGGTTTGGAACGGGACTAGACTATATAGGATCGGAACCCGAGTTTTGGAGTTTTCGCCCCAACCTAGGTTAGGAGGTCGTTAGACCGTAGCTTGCAGTTGAAAAATGTAATAGGCTAGCGCGGCTTGCTTCGCTCTTCAAGCTCTGCCCCCATTACTCATCCTCTCTCTATAAAAAGCCCTTTCTCCTTTTCATAATAATAAGGTCAGCTTCGAAGCCGTAACTTGCTGGTTTTTCCATCATCCAATCAAAATAAAATCGAATGAAATCTGGCGAAAAATAAGTGAACACTTTGCTAAGGAACATAGTAACTCGACTAGAATATAAAGGATCAGAACGAAGCTTCGTGTTTGTTTTTCTTCAAACCCCCAATCCGCTCTCGCTCACCGCTACTAACAGAGTCTCAGTTGATTTCCCTTCCTTTAACTACTCAGATGTTTCAGTTCGCTAAGTTTGAAAAGTCTAAAGAGCGCAGACTAGCCACGAAGCTTGGATACGATTTCTCAATCGGAGATCCATGGATCACAGACGGTATCTCCCCATGACCTTTCGCCTCTGAAAGTGTCCTTCCTTCTTAATGCCCGGGCATCCATCTAGTGCATTCTTTTCGATCTTGTACCCCTAGTTTGATCGAGGGCGGTACACTGAACACCAACCCAATATCTATTCAAAAAAGAAAGAATAGCAACTACGAAAACGACAAGAAACTACATCAACTGAGGGGAGATAGAATCAGTAGTCTCGTTCCTAGCGGTTCTAGCTCTTTTTCCCTCTCATACGATTGAGGAAAGTGTTCTTTCTCTACAAAATTCTAAGTGAGGTCATAATAGTCCTTTCTTTCGAAGTTAACTTTCTGCATCAAATGAGAACTTCTCGAATTAGATCAATTTTGAAAAAGGATTGAAACATAGTTGAGGGGGAAACTCTTTCTTTCGAACGAACAGAGACAGAGACAAAGGCGAAGGCAACAGTCTAGCTTTTTCCTTTTGTTTTTGTCTTTCTACTTTCTGTCAGCTATAACCAAGTTGCTATTTCGGGGTTAAGGAAGTGAGTTGTAAGTCGCGTAATCCCCCTGCCTCCCTTGCAGTCAAAACTCTCCTCTAATACTAATAGCAGAAAGCTTCCATGCCCTATTCTCTATTATGGAAAAGGAGCGAAAGCAAACTCGACCAACCCTTGATCCTAACCCTCGGAGCGAAGGCTAGCCTTTCCAGTTTCTCTCCTTGTGGGTGAAGCAGGGAACGGAACAAGCAATCAAGTCAGCCAGGTCGGGGTCATTTCCTACCTAGCCGAGTCAGGGAAAGGGCAATCTCGCAAGCTTCAGCTTTCCAGTATAGTTCTTCGCTCGAATGTCGTTCCCAGGGCCTTCTTCCATAGGTATGATCCCCTCCTTCCAATCCAAAAGAAGAGAGCTAGGCAGGTTATAGGTTCAGAATGAGAATCTTCGACAGCCTTCAGTTTAGCAATCAATTAGATCCCGACTAACTTAGCTTGAAGCATGGCTTGCAGTTTTTGGGCTCGATGCTACTCTTGGGAACATTGAGACATCGACTTTCAAGCATCTCATAGTTGGTAATGCCATCAACAGTTCCAACATGGACAAGGACTGCTGAACATGGATAGAACGAGAGTAGAACTCCCATGTCTCTCTTTTCAAAAAGAAAGACAGAAACAAACCTATCTTCCTTAACCATAAAGCATGTCTTTTACACCAATTACTGGAACATGGATCCCCTTCGACACATGATGTTGTCTTCCATTCTGATTGATTAGCTTCTTCCTTCGTGCAAGTGTTTGGTTCGCCCCTTGTTGTGTTGCATTTTCTGATCCTCCGCTTCAGCCTGCATTTTTTGGATAGCCGGGATCCGACGTTGATTTCTGATTTCAATGTCAGCTCCAGGTTTTGGGTGGCCCATCTGGTTAGTTTAGCTATCACTGCTGGAAGCCCCTGCAGTTGTTTGGCAGCGTACTCCCCGTCCGCTTATCTGACACTCCCAAAGTATCTTTCTCTTTTCTTTTTCATTTTCCTTTCTTGCATCTTTCTTTCTATCCATAGGTTGACTTCGTGCAGATAGATGTTTACTAGGGGAGATTGGTGCTCCTTGAGGTATGCCCTTCCGGTAGGTTGTTCTCTTATCTGTCTTTTCCATCCAGTGCCCGTACTGCGTCATAAAATCTTCATCTTCGATCTCTCTTCGCAACACAATAAAGAAGTCTATTAGTCTCTCTCGACATCTGTCTTTTCTTTTAAGTCATTGATCTCATATCTATCAGCAGGCGGGGTCTACCTTCACTATTAAGCCTATGCCCATCCATTCCTTTTAAGCTTGATCCCGCCCTTAGACTCGTTACGTTGTTCGACTGAACCCGGTTAGAGAACTTTCTCTCATAGATTCCCTTCACCAAGTCATCGCCAGCAATCAGCTCTTATCCCTTGGTGGATAAAGGCGAGTTCCTTTCTTATCTTGCCCAAAAACTTTCTTTATTCTCATTGGAGAAAGACTCTCCCGCGACAAGGTTTTACACATAGGGCCAGCTGCTTTCTTTATCTCGCTTGCCGTTAGTCCGTCTAGCGCCTTTCGATTTGGGGTATGCCCCGGGGGTTAGACCGCTTGGCTTATATTTTCTAGTATCGAAGGCAGTCAACTTGTCATCCATTCTTCTCCCATCAGAAAGGATATTTTCTTGGTCAGAATGTGGGTGGGGCACTTTCACAAAAGACTGATCATATTCCTCTTCCTCTTAGCCGGATACATTGAATTGAAACAAAATCCTGTTTCTTTCAATTCCAGTAGCAGTAGTTTCTTTGACTGCTTATCCAGTAGCTGGTGAGACAGTACGAGTCAAAGTTGTTCGTGCTGTTCAAAAATAGCTCTAGTTCTTCTTCCTTTTCTTTCTTAACTTCGTCATCCTCATCTCATATCAGAGGAAAGAGAAGATACTTGCCCGATGGTACTAAACTGGCAGGGATAGGATCTTTTGTACGAGACTCAAAAGGTTTCGATCGAAGGGAATGGCATATTTCAAAACCATATAATGAGAAAGGGCATACCTATCTCCTTACTTATTCGTCTTTCACTTCTTCCTGTGAGTAAGATCCTATGAGATACCTCCTTCTATAAGAGGATAGGCGAGATGCCAGACTCTTGGGATATGGGATAAAGTCTTCTAAGGGAGAGGTACGAAAGGTACGAGAGTTGCTCGACATCAAGGTTTGGAACACACCGACGATCGGGAGTAATTTAATTTCATTAGATGAAGCCGAAGAAGGGGATATTCTTCTCAAATAAAAAGACTCCCGAACCCAGGGAAAGACTTTGTTTTTCTCCCGTAGAGCATATCATAATTAGACTAGTGGTGGCATAAATAAACCCTACATTAGGGGATAGCCCATTGGGAACATCTCTTCGCTCCTACTAAACTATCTCCTTATAGCTCCAACTCTTCGACAGAACACAATGAAACATTCCTACTAAAGGCTACCCAGCTTCTTGTGAGAAAACTTTTCCTATTATCTTGGGAAAGTCATATGTGGAAATAAGGGAAAAAGCAGGAAATTACCACAGAATATTGGCATCGACGGCTACGAAAGGGAGCTATTCAAGCAAAGAGCACTCAAACTCCAAACCCTTTATTCTTTCTATTTCTCTAAGAGATAGCACCAGCGTCGACTCTTCTCTTACAAACGATTTGTCTATGAAAAGAAATCCGCCCAATGAGTGTATACTAGATGAGCTAAGGCCAATCTGCAAGCACACGATGCCTATTTTTATATGATTCAACCTCCTCTGAAAGCCATCCTTTTTAGCCAGTAGTTTACCTGCCAGCTTTCGGATCTATCTTTGAATCTCCTATTTTCTTACTTCTTCTTACTTCAAACTGTATTAATTAACTTGAGAAAAGTACGTTTTTTGTTTCCCTGTTAGCAGTCTTCCCTTCCTTTCAGCTATAGGCATGTTAGCCAGTGAGTCCTTTCATTGAAGCCTGTCTAGTTCTATTCTAGAATCCAGTTGAGAGAATCATGTCAGGAAGGAACGAGTGTAACGAGAATCCGAACGAGCAGAAAACTTTCCATGAGAGGTCAAAGTGGTTAGGCGGTCAGTCAATCGGCTTGATAGTTAGTATATATTTGGAAGTACTAGATCTCTTTCTTTCTAGCATTTCCGCACCGCACATCTTAGATCCTCTTTTGCCATCCATTCTATCGAGCATTTAGGTAACGAAGCATTAGATCTTTCATTGCAGAGGTTGCAAGGGAGAAAGAAGGGAGTTTCGAGCCATTAAGAATGCTCACCCGCACCGCCTTCTGCTCTGTTGGTTGTTCCAATAAGGACGGTGTGCCTGTCAGCAGTTTTTTTTGCATTACATCGGGTCAGGTTTTCAGCTACAGTAGTAAGCCAGCCTAGATCCTTTCCTCTGATTACCGATTCTGAAAGCCAGTCCACAAGCAAAGAGTGGTTTACTTTACACGAGAGCTAAAGGTTGAAAGGCAGGGAATCAACATTTCCAACTAGTTCTGATAGTTTTTCCCTATATAATATTAAATCATGGCCTCTTCCTACAGGAGTCTTCCCTCTTTATTCAGGGCCGCTGTTGAGAAGTCTCATAGGTTGATGACTTTTCTCATATATCCCGTTAGAAAGAATTAGCTAAATCAGTAAGAATTATTGGGCCCCAGAGAAGGCATAATATGTTCTTAGATTCGACATTACCGGTCAAAGTATTGATTCTAAGCCTTTCCTCGATTGCCCTATTAGTTTTAAGAGAAAAAAATCCTGTTAGGGTCACGAGAAAGTCAGTAGTCGACTGGGGATTTCCTTCTATAAACAAGTGTAGCGAAGTCACCTCCGGATCCGGATTCCATTCTTTTTGAGCTCATACCAGCTTTAAATAGAAATCCATCCCTGTGACCCTTGGGTGAGAATTCAATCAGCTCTTCTCTCTTGTTTGCTCTTTCTCATTACTCTTGTTCAGCCTTGTCGGAATAAGCGCTGCTAGTCCTTTCTGTTGGAGGAAAAAGCGCTATGATCTTATCTGTTGTTCTTGTTCATGAATCCATTTTTTCCTTTACATTGGCCCTAGTTTAGGAAGAGTCTCGGCTTTTAATAGCTCTAGTTTTTTACTCAGAGAGTCGGTATTACCGTAGGCTAGTCTTTTCAATGTGTTTTCCACTTTGAAGGAAGAGTCCGTTCTTAGCCTTTCGGAATAAAATAGGCTCATTTCCTTTATATTATAGTCGAGCTAATTTCATCTCCTCTCCTTCCTTAGAAGTAGGGCGAGTTACTACGTTTCTTTCTAGTGAAGGAAGCGAGTCGCATTGGATCTCCGTGCTAGTGCTTGGTTATTGATGAAGAATGGAAGGTACGCTTCGGCAGGGAAGGAAATAACCCAGCCAGAGCAAGCAGCTATTGACGGGATAACGAATTGGAACATCTCACAGTAGCCGCCCCTTTGCACGAATAGGAGAGGCGCCAAGGGATGAGTGTGAGTCGCTTCGATAGATTGATTGACTCCGCCGTGGAAGTAGAGGTGGAATCAAGGGGAAAGAATCCACCAGATCGTACCGAATCAATTGGCATTTCCGGACCAGCCATACCAGTATAAGTTGTGCGGCTAGCCAGGCTTTATGAAGTAAGATGACAGAGGGGAATTGGGCATCTCGGATCGAGGTAGTTCAGGTGCCTGGTGATAGGACATTTGAATGAATGGATGCCCGGTAAAGGATGTAGCCCAGCTTCACCTGTGATCGTGAGACTTTGGATGCTTCGCCATAGAATAGATCGACCCAGTTCCCTTTTCTTTTCCAGTGCACTCGATGTATATCTCCGACACATAAGGAAGGCGCAGAAAGTCTTTCAATTCAAAGCAGTCGATTGAAGCGGTAAAGGCGGGAAGGTCTTATCTGATAAAGATCCTGTTAAGACTATTTGTGCCGCTTTCGGGAAAGAAGGCACCTGACATTTATCCTTCGCCCTCGAGCTTTGGATCTTGATCTCGCTCTGTTTTTAGATCGAGATCTGTCATTTTGGTTTCAACCATTGCTTTTGCTTTGGCACATTGTTCTGCTTCTTCCTCATTTAGCTGGACTGGCTCGTCAGAATCAGATGAGAATGGTGAAAGAATCATCATCATCATCTGATTCAACTCTTCCCTTTGATCGTAACAACGCAACACGTGATGCTGGAGTAGCCCTTTTTGCTGCTTCTGCTGCTGTCACTGAGCCGGCTCTAACATCTGCATGATCTCTCTTTGTAACTCTAGCGGAAGATGCTCGCCCAATGATTGATTCACCAGCTAGTAGTTAGTTGGTAGGGACAACCTCACCCGTGTGTAAGCTAAGAGAGGCATAATCCTCCTATACTGAGCTGGACGTTGCAGATCTTGCTTCTTCGGATCTTTCTGACTCTCACTCGTAGGCAGATGATTCGTATGTAGATGCTCATTGCCTTCACGCCTTTGATCTGAGGCGAGGGGATTAGCGCAGCACCTCTTTCAGGTGCTGGAAAGTAGGCAGCCAGACCAGAGTAGCTAACAGGGAACATGCCAGAGTAGACATCGGCGGAACCGAGGAAGAATTCATTAATAACGTAATTCAAGGGTTCGATAGTGAAAAAGTAGATTGATTGTCCAGCTATATCAGCTTCGACAAAGTGCCTTTCAGACCGACCTTCCCTAGCACATGCAAGCAGAACTGCATTGATCGATGAATCTCCTGATGAGAACTACACCAAGGCTTCGGTTTCGATAGAGAAGTAGCTAGCTTGCGAGGGAGTCGTTGCATCTCTTCCCGTTCTTTCTTAGGATTAAGAAATGGCTGCAAATGGCTTTCTTTAAGCCGAAAAGGATAAATGATTCCAAGCCCATCGCTCTTATGTAAATAGGAGTTGTAGTTAGGATTCAGACCTGATTGCTATTGGGGCCCACGGTCTCAAAGCAAGGAAGGTGACTAGGAGAATAGGGCGCGGCTTCACGCAAGCAAGGAACACAAGGAAGAGTCACACACACATTGGCTCTTCACACAATCAATCTCACAACTAAGACCCTTGGCTCTTTTTTGAATTCTTTCTCCCACACACATTCATTTCAGCAGGTTGCGCCTCTAACTACCACACAACTAAGACCCTTGGCTCTTCACACAATCAATCTCATTTCCTTCCTCGGACAAAATTACTCAAGATAAGGTGTTCCCCTTTCTACATGTACTTTATATATGTATCCTGAACAGTATGGCAATCTCTTCCTCTTTTGATTGGCAAAGAAGCAATAATAGTAAAGCGATAAAAGAAGCTCACATAACCCACCTCCCAGACCAAGGGAAGAAGTGTTCTCTATATCTTTTATTTACTATGTGTTAAGAAAGTGTTGGCAAAATGGATATTAACAGCAGTGGAATCCAGCGGCAGGATAGACACGAAAGCGGGATTTAATTACTTATGAAAGTGAAGGGATGAAATCAAGAAATTGAATAGGAGAGGGACCCTAGTCTTTCGCCTTAGAAGTTCTTCTCTGCGCGATCGAGTGCCGTTGCAGCCAATGATCAAACCAGTGAGTGTGCCATTCCAGCGCGTGTAATTCCTTCTGCTCTTTCCGGTAAGTGAGTAGGGCCAGTCCCACACGATTAGCATAGATAAGACAAGTCAGGTAGGATTGGTCGGAGAAGGATTGGACATTTCCATTGATCAGCTCATCCAATCCAGTCTATGATCAGGCAAGGGGGCCTAAAAGTAGACGTAACTATAGGCTTAAGCTCGCTTAAATGCAATTTATCCTTAGGCCGAATACCTAGTTGAGAGGGGTCCCTAATGTGAGACCCTTCGTCCATTCATTCAGGATCAAAAGCGGGCCTAATTGAATCATCTCATCGAGGATTGCATGTGAAAAGATCGGATCTTCGAAATCCCCAATCGTTCGTTACTGAACCTAAAAACTCGCCGCTTATCATGTAAAGTAGTGTTCTCGCTAGCTGGAACGGAACTCTCAAATGGAGGAACAAGCGTAGGCCTTCTTTGAGTATAGCTTCAAGTAGCTCTAAGAAGTTTACGTCTCGGTTCGGCACTCGGCTTTCTGAAGTTCTTCCATTCCAGGGCGTGAAGCTTTCCGTGGACAGGACAGGGTCCGTCAACTAGCTTAGCTACCGATTGGGGGATGCTTTCACCTTGAAGGTATTAACGGGCTTGAGCCAGGCCACGCAAGCAAAGGAAAGATTAATTATAGGCCAGTGAAAGAGAAAGAGAAAGATTCGCTCTTGGGCTGACCTATGGATAACCACACATCCAAATATGGGTAAGTCGAGAGCTTCTCTCTCTGCAGCAGCCTTCGATCTAGTGTTCACGCTTCGGTTCTACTCTACTAGACATCGGGGCCCAGAACATGCTTCTTTTTGTGTGGTATAGCTCCGAACTTCAGTGTCAGCAACTCTATTCCTTCTGGTGGGCAGTAGTGTAGGGTGCCTGGTTTGCTTCCCGTCAGCCATCCTGACCGTCCATTACCTTTGATTGAAAGCAATCTGTGACCTTCACGGACCCTAGTTTTAAGCAGTGTAACACCTCGTTCAAGTGTTGGTACCATGATAAGTAGGTTTTATTCCTACTTATCCAGTATCTGTTACTTGAATTATTTGCTTAATCTAATGTTTTTTAGTTACTTTTCATGCGTTTTGTGTTCGTTTTATAGAATATATGCTTAGGGAGTTGAAATCGCAAAGAATTGGTATAAAAATACAAAGAAACGTAATTCGGACATCGTTTGGGCTTTTATGCTTATTTCATGTTCTTGGTTTGGAACTTGGATTACATTGTAGAGTTTCTTCTTAGCTTTCCGGAACATCTTAAATCATTCTAATCGGATTTCGGATGCAAGAGTTCTGACATTTGTACCAACAGACATCGAACGTCGCTGTTTTGGATGGCCATTTGCACAGTAGTCACTTTCAGCCCAATTTATACATTCATTCGTTCGTTATTTCTCAATTCTCAAAGAATGAAAGTTGTATATCTTGTCGATATCTTCGATTTGATAGGTTGCAGGCCTCCTAACCCTTCCCAGAGCAAAAGTTATGGCCATTTTCCCAAAGTACGTCAGAGCAAAAAATTTTCTGTCACAAAACCGCCGCTGGGGTGGGCATACCAGCCGCAAGTCAGAACCCTAGCCCGCCGGGGCGGGCCCAAATCAAGCATAAACCCCCGCCGGGGCGGGAGTAGCACAGAAAATGCGCGAAAAGTGGGAATTTTGGTCCTATTTGAGTGCAGGAAGGATTGTTTCGATCTGATTTACACAAGGACTTCCAAGAGAACTTCCAAGAGGACTTAAAGACATATGAAGAGACTTATAAAAGGAGGAGAATCACAAGGATTATGGGAGATGAGAGACAAGAGAAAGGATTCCATTAGATTAGATTACAGTAAATTAGATCAAAACACTAGTTCTAAATAGTTTTGGAGATTGAAGCAACTTGAAGACCATTGAAGATCAAGAGCAGGAGCTTGAGGAAGATGGAGATCTACTGACAACAAATTTATTCTTTACTCTACTCTTATTTTTATCTTTCAATGTGTATTCAATTGTGGATTCTTAGTTTTAATTCAATAATCATGAACTAATTCTTTGTTTGAGATTACAATGGATCTTTTTGTGTAGTTTATTTTAATATGCTTCGCTATCAATTATTATGTTATATTATGAGGATTGTCTATTGTGATTTGGACTTAATTGTTTAATTGATTGGCCATCAATTACCGTGATAATCTATATGAACTCGAGAGATGAAGTATTGATTTAGATCTTATCATGATAGCATGTGTCATGAATTTTGTCAATAGCAGATTTTTGATTATTGTTAAGGTAAAGATACGCTTGACATCGCATGTAATCGGATAGAGAACTTATTCTTCAACCTTCTTCAATTGTAATTCACATAGAGATATAGTGGGTTAGTTGATTAAGGTGTTTAACAGATTTCTATCTTAATTGTGGATTGACGTTAATATGGGTATTATGCATCGAGAGGTGGTTTTATCTGCTTTAGTGTTCTTGATTAACAATTCAGGATAGAGAATAATTGATGAGAAGTGTGTTAACTAAATGAAGCAATAAGTGAAGTTGTGATCTTAAATCTCCGTTATCTTAATTTAACTAGTGGTAATTAGAATTAGTTTACTTATAAATTGAAATTCCTTCGCTTAAATAAGATTGAGTTGGTTAAGGGTTAGTACTTGGTGATTTTTATTAAACAATTCCTCGTGGGAACGATACTCTACGTTCACTTTATTACTTGTTGACCACGTATACTTGCGTGTTGTGCGTAATTAAATTTTTACCCAACAAGTTTTTGGGCGCCGTTGCCGGGGAATTATTTTAATATCTCTTTGGCGATATTAATTTTAATCAAATTAGTCTTAATTTAAACATTTTTATTTTTATTTTTAATTCTCTTCCTATATTTCTCTCTTTTCAGGTACCATGGATGACTTTGTGTATCAATGTCCATACACGAACATGACTCAACCAAGGGAAACATGGATTGATGGACTTAATACATCTTCTATAGAGCCAATACAAATTAAGGTAACTTCGAAGACAGTGGAGGTTATCGTAGCCCAACGGAGTCGAAGGATGGCAAGAATGACTCAGCCAAGGGGAGCGGAGATTGACAGACTCGCGACACTTTCCGCAATGTCAGCATAGATTGAAGAACTTTCGAGGAAGTTGGATGTTTTTGCAGCGCAAATGAGTCGAAGGGTTGCAGTTATTTGTGACTATTGTGCTGGCAATCACCCGAGTAATCAATGCACCATCAATCTTGGGCCGGTACAGTATGGTGGTAATTACCTCAATCAGTATGCATATGATAATTATCATCAAGTTTGGAGGTATCACCCGGATTCGTCATGGAGCGATACTTATGAAGACCAACATTACGATCTAAATCCATCATACACACTGAAATTTTCACGTCCACCTCCAGTGTCACAAGACACAGATAATTCAAGGTTGGAGGAATTGTTTTCCAAGTTCGTAGAAGCAAATGAGGAGAAGATGAGTAATCGAGTGAGGTCAATTCAAAATCTTCAAAATAAGATATATCAATTGACCAAAGCCGTAAGCAACCTTCCTCGAAACAATTGGTGTTATGATGAGAATTCCAAGATTGATGAAGTGCCTGAGCCAAATCTACAACTAGATGAGCCACACGATATCGAAAGTGTGGAGACAATTGGGAATAATGAAATAGAAGTCGACGAAGATCTAAATGGTTCTCCACCAACTATCAAAGAGGCAGTCAGATTTACAAAATCATGCCCACTTGGTAGTCATGTCGTCGGTGAAGCTCTTAATGACATAAGAGCAAGTAAAATTTTGAATCCATGGTGGGACGAGAAAGAGAAGATAGACGAAGAGCCCATTGTGTGTGATAAGTTTTCATGCCCCAAAGTGATCACATACACAATGGAGAAAACACCTAGCTATGGGATGGTCTTGATTGAGAGCACACCAAATTAGAGCATGCTAGGTGACTTGGAAGCGATGGCTATCACAAATGGGAACCTACCAAAAGCTACATTATTTTTGATGGATGGAGGGTTCCTGAATTACCTAAGAGGAATTGGATAACGTTGACCAGACAAAGTCAGGATGAAAGACTATAAATCAAGCACTGACTGGGAGGCAACCCAGGAATTTTAATTATTTATTTATATGTTTTCTTAGTTTATTTAGTAGATAGGAATCCAAGTGTTATTCTAATACATGTTGTCTCTCTTCATTGCAGGTCTTGGAGGTTCAATGGATAGGAAAATGATCGTCGCCGCCAGCGCCACCATCACTACAAGTTTAAATGATTACAGGGAAGTCCTCGCCCATTTCATGCTTTATTTTACAATGAGGACATTATAATTGTTAAGTTTGGGGGAGTTAAATAATTTAGGGTTATTTATGTTTGCATTCATGTAGTGTAATTGCATAATAGTTTGTATAGTAGAGTAGTTTCATAATAGTTTTTATTTATTACTAAAAACAAAAAAAAACAAAAAAACAAAAACAGATCATCTTGCATGATTCCAGCTGTTAGATAGTAACAGTTTATTTTGGCCAATGATGAGATTGGAATTGGGTAGACAAGTATAGTACTGAATATTAGAGCTTTGATGTGATTTTTTGTTATGAATTGAGTCTTTCTGTTTGAAACTGGTATAATAAGGATAGCACAATAAAAACAACTTGTTGATTGATTGAGTTTAAATTGATACATAATGTGATTCTAAAGGATAATGCTAGTTTAAATAAGAGAATGACAAAGATAGGCAGTGAAGGCGAAGAATTAGGCAAGAACCTAAGTTTGGGGGAAAAAGTGGGGTATATAAGCTTCTAAAAAAAGAAAAAAAAGATACCGAGTTGAATAAATTGAGTCCTGTTGTGGGTTGAGAAGAAGCGTGAAGTGCACTCCTCATAAACACAGGCGTGAGATGGAGCGTAAAACGCACTCACTATCCAAAAAGACAAAAAAAAGAATAAATAAAACGGGAAATAAGAGCAAAAAGCCCCCGTGGATAAAAAATGAAGCATAAGTATCCCATGTTGACCCGTGATATTGGTAATTGTTTGATTTTAGTTGGATCTAGCTTGTTTTAGATTTCTTGAGTTTACACTGTATGATGCCTTCGAAGAGACTTGTTATGTGTTAAATTTGATTTTATATCAGTTAACATAGTTGTGGAGCACACACGCACTATATTCGTGATAACAGTCTAAGATTTGAAGATTGATTGAGAAGTTACTGATGAGTTCTAATATGATGTATTATCGTGTTTACTTTATTTTTCTAAGGCCTATTGAATAGACTTGTTTCTTTCATTACTGCTGGATTCGTAGGCATGTAGATTAGTTGCATTTCATTGCATTGTTGTCTTGTGTTTTGCTTGAGGACAAGCAAATGTTTAAGTTTGGGGGTATTTGATAAGTAGGTTGTATACCTACTTATCCAGTATCTTTTACTTGAATTATTTGCCTAATCTCATGTTTTTTAGATACTTTTCATGTGTTTTGTGTTCGTTTTGTAGATTATATGCTTGGGGAGTTGAAATCGTAAAGAATTGCTATGAAAATGCAAAGAAAAGTAATCCGGACATCGTTTGGGCTTTTATGCTTATTTCATGTTCTTGGTTTGGAACTTGGATTACATTGTAGAGTTTCTTCTTAGATTTTCGGAACATCTTAAATCATTCTAATCGGATTTCGGATGTAAGAGTT
The DNA here is from genome assembly GCA_020205505.1 of Panax japonicus. Taxonomy (NCBI): domain Eukaryota; kingdom Viridiplantae; phylum Streptophyta; class Magnoliopsida; order Apiales; family Araliaceae; genus Panax; species Panax japonicus. The sequence goes on from JAINUV010001490.1 coordinate 1,070,737, forward strand.
CTGACATTTGTACCAACGGACATCGAACGTCACTGTTTTGGATGGCCATTTGCACAGCAGTCACTTCCAGCCCAATTTCTACCTTCATTCATTCGTTATTTCTCAATTCTTAAAGAATGAAAGTTGTAGACCTCGTCGATATCTTCGATTTGATAGGTGGCAGGCCTCATAACCCTTCCTAGAACAAACGTTATGGCTGTTTTCCCAAGGGACGTCAGAGTAGAAAATTTTTCATCACAAAACCGTCGTCGGGGTGGGCGTACCAAGCACAAGTCAGAACCCTATCCCACCGGGGCGGGCCCAAATCAAGCATAAACCCCCGTCAGGGCGGGGGTACCCCAGAAAATGCGCAAAAATGCGAATTTTGGTCCAATTTGAGTACGGGAAGGATTGTTTCGATCCGATTTACACAATGACTTCCAAGAAAACTTCCAAGAGGACTTAAAGACATATGAAGAGACTTATAAAAGGAGTAGAATCACAAGGATTATGGGAGATGAGAGACTAGAGAAAGGATTTCATTAGATTAGATTAGAGTAAATTAGATCAAAACACTAGTTCTAAATAGTTTTGGAGATTGAAGCAACTTGAAGACCATTGAAGATCAAAAACAGGAGCTTGAGGAAGATGGAGATCTACTGACAACAGATTTATTCTTTACTCTACTCTTATTTTTATCTTTCAATGTGTATTCAATTGTGGATTCTTAGTTTTAATTCAATAATCATGAACTAATTCTTTGTTTGAGATTACAATGGATCTTTTTGTGTAGTTTATTTTAATATGCTTCGTTATAAATTATTATGTTCTATTGTGAGGATTGTCTATTGTGATTTGGACTTAATTGTTTAATTGATTGGCCATCAATTATAGTGATAATCTATATGAACTCGAGAGATGAATTATTGATTTAGATCTTATCATGATAGCATGTGTCATGAATTTTGTCAATAGTAGATTTTGATTATTGTTAAGGTAGAGATACGCTTGGCATCGCATGTAATCGGATATAGAACTTATTCTTCAACCTTCTTCAATTGTAATTCACATAGAGATATAGTGGGTTAGTAGATTAAGGTGTTTAACGGATTTCTATCTTAATTTTGGATTGACGTTAATATGGGTATTATGCATCGAGAGGTGGTTTTATCTGCTTTAGTGTTCTTGATTAACAATTCAGGATAGAGAATAATTGATGAGAAGTGTGTTAACTAAATGAAGCAATAAGTGAAGTTGTGATCTTAAATCTCCGTTATCTTAATTTAACTAGTGGTAATTAGAATTAGTTTACTTATAAATTGAAATTACTTCGCTTAAATAAGATTGAGTTGGTTACGGGTTAGTACTTGGTGATTTTTATTAAACAATTCCTCGTGGGAACGATACTCTACTTTCACTTTATTACTTGTTGACCACGTATACTTGCATGTTGTGCGTAATTAGATTTTTACCCAACATACCACACGAACGGACTAAGTAACAGGAGCGGGTGTCAGTGCTGGCACTCGAGCTGGTGTAGGAATCTGTCGCAACTCACTACAAAAAAATAGGCCTTTAGCAACAATTTTTCGTTGCTAAAAGTATATGTTTAGCAACGAAATTTGTCCTTCGTTGCAGATTGTGTCAGGCTTTCACTTTTTGCAACGAAATTTATAAGTCGTTGCAAAATTTTGTTGGTAATTCATTGGCGGGAAAAAGTTTCGTTGGAAATTCGTTGCAAAATTTTCGGCCACTTGCTTTCCTGTCATCGTGGGCAACAAAAGTTTTTTTGTTGCTACAAATGGGGATTTAGCAACGATTTTTCAGGCAACGACTTTATAAGTCGTTGCTAAAAGTGTATGTTTAGCAACGAAACTTGTCCTTCGTTGCAGATTGTGTCAAGTTTTCACTTTTTGCAACGACATTCATAAGTAGTTGCAAAATTTGGAATCAAAATTCAATTAAAATTCGTTGCAAAATTTCTAACCACTTGATTTCTCCTCATCGTGGGCAACAAAAGTTTTTTTATTGCTATATTTCGTTACCTAATATGGACCACATTCATTTGGCAACAATTTTTATTTTCGTTGCATATTTTATGTAAGACCCCGAATTTTATGAATAAAAGTATTCAATTTTCTTATAATTACTATTCAGTTAATGGTTAAATTGATAAAAGTTTAAAGTTAAGGGTGATATATGAATTTTTTTTTTAAAATAAGCAAGTGGTTATAAAATACTCATTGTTGTCGGGGAATATTTTTCCTGTCGGGGAATATTCATACGACGGCGCAGCCTTTTGTGGGCCTCATAACGAAAAGCGATTGGATGAAGAAAACGACAAGTATAAGTTGTTTATAAATAACGGCGTAGTTGTTACCGTTAATACTGTTGTAATACCCGGTGGTTAAAATACAGTAATACGCGTTGTTGCATAGTAGCACACGATATTGCACCAATTATTAATTCTTACGTAAGAAGGCACTACTCAATAATTGTTACAGTAATTACTCTTCAGTATTTTATTGATTCAATAATTGCTGCGTTGATATTTTATATTACTGTTATTTTAATAATTGTCACTACACAGTATTTTCCATTATCAAATCAATAATTCATATTATTTGAATAATATTATTAGATAGCATTATTGGAAATGTCTAGAAAGTTCTGTCTAAGGAGAGGTTTGGTCACCTAATTGCGCACCGGTAAGGAGAAATCCTTATTGAAAAGCCCCCTCTTTCCTGGGAACTACCTGGTTGTCAAGATTGTGTTTCTGTAATATTATTTATGAATAATTAATTATTGATTATATGATAAGGAAAATTTTCATTTTATGTGGATATAGATGGAGAAAATTTTTAAAGTGACAATTGTTGAAAATTGATATTTATCTTTTCTGATAAAATAATATTTTATTATATTATTATAGTATAATAATGATGATATTTTTATAATAAATGTGTGATATATGAGTATATGAGGAGGAAGAGTATTTTTGTTCCATTAAATGATTAACACATGTTTTGTGTGTCAGTAGACCCCATTTCTTGACTGAAATTTGATTATAGCCTGTAAAATCGTCCGTATGTGAATTTCGGTCAATTTCTGTATAGAATTTAGAAAAACATTCTTCTGTAAAGTTGTAGAGAATTGAATTTCCTATAAAAATTCGTGACATTCGAATTTTCTGATAAAAGGGCTATTTATTATGAATTATTGAAGTTCCGAAGTTCCGAAATAATTGATTTTTGGAAGTTTAAAATATTTTAATTATGAAAAACGTTTTTGTTATTGTTTTGGGTGAATGGCTGATGAGTTTGGTTTGGTGTGGTGTTCGTAGGATTATAATTTAATTATAATAATATTTTATTAAATTTTCTGCTTCGGTGTTCTAAGCATTTTCCTATAAATAAGGTGTTTATGTTAGAATTGAAAATCACACCAGAAACTGAAGTTTTCTCTCTCTATATTATCGAGCGTATTCTTGTGAGTATTTTGATATCTTGAGTGTTGCTATACGGTGCAAGTTCCTTCAACACTATAACCAGTATTCCAGTCAGAAGTACTGTCTTTTTGAGGTAAGGGATAGTAAGGGATAGTAAGGGGTGTTATATTCTTCTTAAAATGATATTTTCTTCAATATCATTATGCCAAAATATTAGTTGGAAATTTTTATCAAATTTGGAACTTTTTCATGTCGGGGTTACTATTCATAAGTTTACTATTCACAAGTTACTATTTATGAGTTACTATTCATGAGTTACTATTCATAATTTACTATTTATGAATTGCTATTCACGATGGGTTACTATTCATGAGTTACTATTTACGAGTTACTATTCATGAGTTACTATTTACGGGTACTATTCACTACAAAATTGGTTTATTTTTTGTAACCAAATTATAGTTGATTTATGAATATTACTCTAGAGAATAAAATTATATATTAATTATATTGATTTTATTATCATATATAACATTTTTATAACCCTAATGTTGAAATTCTCTTTCATTGGAGTGTAAAGATGGGTAGATTATTGGTATGATTATGACTAGGGTTCTCTTTGGCCAGTAGTGAAAAGTTGAATTGTGACTGGTATGATCATGACCATTGAATTTATAATTGAATATCTTTAGCTTAAGTGCAAAGGTGAATTGATCAACATGGTTATAATTATTGTTTATATAAATTCTGAAATGATTATATATTTCTTTGAGATATGAAT
>JAINUV010001490.1:1079944-1083678 GCA_020205505.1 Panax japonicus
ACAATCGGTTCTTTTTCCCGAATTTTACTCTTAGCAACTCTTATGTTCAAAGCAAGATGAATGTCTAGTTAGACCACGAATTACAAATGTCTGGAAAAGCTCTATTGCTATTTCGCGGGGTAATCCACATCGATGTAATGAAAATGATGGACATACGACAATGACGGAACGCCCTGAATAATTGACCCGTTTGCCAAGTAGAGTCTCACGAAATCTTCCCTCTTTGCCCTCAATTACATATGAAAATGACTTGTAAACTTTATTATGATCGTCCCTCATTGGTTGTCTGTGGATTCCATTATCAAGAAGTGTATCAACGGCTTCTTGTACCAATTTCTCCTGACACATTACTAATTCTCCTGGCGTTGATCTACTTGTTGTTAATAGGTCGGTAAGAGTATTGTTTTGATAGATAACTCTTCTATAGAGTTCATTAATATCTGAGCTCATTAGTTTACCCTCATCTATCTGAATGATCGGTCTCAACTCAGGAGGAAGAACAGGTAATAGACACAAAACCATCTATTCTGGTTCTATATTTGTTCGAATAAAATGCTTAGCTAATTCCATACGTCTAACCAAAAAATCCTTTCGTCTTCCAACCTTTTGATCTTCCCATTCATTCCTTGTAGGCTCGTCTTCCCCAAACTCTTTCCATTCTACCAACGAAGAATCTATAATAATCCGTAAATCTAGATCGGCTAATTGGTCTCGGATAGCACTGGTCCAGTAGAAATTTCTCGATTTCGAAATGTATTGAAGCCTTGGGTAGTAAAAAAAGGCGGGATGTTGTATTTCCAGGGTTGGATTTCATATTCAAACGAACCTCATAATCGTAAGAAAGTAGGTTTTTTTTCTATGAGCCTCGCAAAAGAAAAAGAAAGAAGTCAAGTCCGTCTTGACTCCGATCGGGAAAGAGTACAAATGCAATCTGCCCCTTATCCCAAGAGTGGAAGAAAAGGCTACCGACTTGGCGTAACGGGTCTGGTTCTCTGAAGCAATCAATCTTAGCCTCCGGCGACCGGCCTAAGGCACTATGGGCGGAGCTTTATCGATCCAAGACTGCAGTCAGAGAGATTCGGTACACTTAACACAAAGTCAACTGACCGAAGCCAGCCTGAAAATGAGAAAGCCTTTTACGGGTAGGTGAATCTGATGATGAGGAGGTAAGGGTATCGATATTTTATACGATGACTCTTGTGATCCGATCAAGCATAATTGGCATCCCCAACAGTGGATATGCTGCTGCGTGTTGAATCCCTGGGGGTGGACGCAGGTGGGTGGAGCCATTTTGAGTATTTCCTGGATTGAAAGCAAGCAATTAACCTTTATTCCTCTTTTCGTCCTTTCGCCAACGACTATATATATCTACTACCTGGCTCTATAGCTAGCGGTCTTTTCATAATCATTGGAGAATACTGAAATGGAAAGGGACACATGATTAAGAGGCTAACCAACAAACATATAACTGCCAACCATTTACTTTTTGTTTCATCCACTTTTCAACTCTTTTGCGAGCTAGTCCAATCATTCAATAAAGGGCGAGGCTAGAACCAGCACATTAACTCACCTCTATGATCTCCATATCACATGTTAGTTCAGTAGGTGACAGTCCTTGGTAGGTTTGTCTTCTGCTGCTCTACTGATTTCGAGCTCTATCTCCGGGTCATCCGCACACCGATCCCCATCTTTCCTACGCAAGGGTCAATGGTTTTGAGGGTTTTCTTTCTCTTCCACTTGTATAATAAGAGCAAGATGCAGTAGTCTCCTTAGTTAGCGTCCGAGACTCAACTGTCAAAAGCTCAAAAAAAGGTTCTAAGACGGTGCAAAGACCTAGACCTAAGCCTAAGCCTTCAACTCCGCAATTATCGATAGCCGAATTGAGTGGAATGAGGGAGCAAGATTCGGAGAGAGAGAAGGGAATGAATGAATGGCCTATCAATCTTTTTGTATTCTTTTCCCCGGTGGACAAAAGAAGAAAGTTTGTCTACTAGAATATGACTCGAGCATTGATGAATAGCTTATACAACAATCTCAAGAGGCAGTTTTCCCTTTTCTGATCTTATCTTCTTATGGGCATGTCTTACTAGTGTAATCAACCCCTTGCTTTCCTTCCCCGCTGTCACTCCGCTGGAAAGAAGTTCCTTCTAATTAGATAAGGGATATGCTTTTGTAATTACAATTGGATGCTTTCTCAACAGCAGCTAATTCCAAGGCTTATTCACCATCAAGCGCGGATAGGGTAAGAGCTGCTTTTTACTCAACAGCGGCTAGTCTTGCAGCGAAAATTGCTTGAGCTCCTACTCTCACTACGGTTATGAAGATAGGAAAGGGGTATTGAAAAGAGGGAGCACAAGAGCTCTGAGTCATCCAACAAGGCTTACTGGAAAAGACTAGAAGAGTAAGGTCATTAGTCCCAGAGCCTATGAGTGCTATGCAAACAGCAGTGATTCACCAGAAAGACCGTAACGGTTCATGTCCAGCTCCTTCTATTATATAGTTCCTTCCCCCTTTGTTACTACTATTGATTCAATCATGCCTCTGTGACGCTTTTTTTCTTTTCTTCTTCTTTGTTAGCTGAGTTAGCAAAGAAAGGGAAAGCATACAGTAGTGGGAATCAAGAAAAACCTCTTCTGGCAAAGCCTAATTAGTTAGGGCGTAGCAGGAAGATTCGCTAGAACCCGAGAGCTAGCAAGAGAATAAAAAGACTTCCATGTTGGTACGAGACTGACGTACACTTTCTTATTGTCGAACTAATTGAAAGTTGATTCCAACTCGAATGGATTAAGTAATGGAGGGAGGGCCATATTTTTGAATGGGAGGTTGTCAGTACTGAAAGAATGGAAGGGGAATACTTTGTCTGGATAGGAAAGATGATATAAAAGAAATCCCTATTAGGGTTAAGTTGAGGGATTTGCCTTTGCATCTGTGGGGAAGGAAGAGCCTAAGTTGTATCGCCAAGAAGATCGGCAATCCACTTTGGTGCGACCAAAAAACAATGCAACGATCCAGGCTTGCGTTCGCATTCGCAAGGATCTGCGTTGAAGTAGATTCTACGTCTGTTTTTACCAACTGAAATCTTGATGATTGACAATCTCAAGAATAAGTTTTGGAGACTTGTGAGGCATCTATCTCATCATCACATGACCAGATATCACTCATGCTGTGAGCATTATAAGTAAGTTTATGCAAAGTATCTTTTAGTAAGTGCGTCACATCTCGAGGCTCTTTTTTGTATTCTCAGATATCTGAAAGGTGCCCCAGGCTGTGATCTATAAACCAAACGACACAATACTATGGGAGAATGTCTGTTGTGGACCCTTTAATGGGATGTGTTGTCCGCTTCCATCTCATTCTCGTTGTCTGGGGACGGGCCACACCCTGCGAGGATAAGAACCGAGGTAGCACATTCCACTTGTCATAAACTAACGAGCTTCGGCGGGGGCCTGACTCTGGAAGGTTTCTCTGGTTGCTTGGAAGGTGAGAGCTTAGGGTGGCTAGAAGTTTCGCTATTTTGGCTAGCGAAGAGAAGAGTTTTGCCTCTTCTATATACGATGAAAGTGGCTAGCTCCTTTGGTATCTAAAGTTGATACCATCTACAACTCCTGAAAGAACGACAAATAGTGTCTCACATGTTAAAGGCTGCTTTTTGGAGTGATCAATCTCACAAACTATTAATATCAAAAGCAAAGATAGACTTTCTACGCTACGATCTCGCTTACTATTTCTGCTAA
>JAINUV010001490.1:1084122-1103528 GCA_020205505.1 Panax japonicus
CCGGGACTTCTTTATTCGTCAATATCTATACCCCGTGACTTTCTTGCTCGAAACTAAGCCAATTGACTCGTCCGAGTTCCTGTCAGGAGAGGGAACTAAGCAATCAAGTATAGCAGTGTGCGACGCTCTATCAACACCTTGTACAGAGCGGTTCTCCTCTACCTTGTGCCGCCCAACGGAGTCTGTCTGGCAGTTCTCCAATTGCTTTGTCCTCAAAATCTACCCGATGGGAAAGTGAGGATTTCAGTGTCGATGAGAGACCTGTGAAAGAAGAGCTCTTTCGAATGAACCGCATGGGGCTTAGAAGTTCGCTGATGATATGGATTTCTTCGTCCCATCACGAGATGGCAAAACAAAATTCCAAAAAGAAATAAGAATGGGAGGTGTTAAGTTTTTTATCATCCTGGCGTCGAGCTATTTTTCCGCAGGACCTCCCCTACAGTATCGTCACCGCAGTAGAGTTTAACCACCAAGTTCGGGATGGATTGGTGTGGTTCCTCTACGCCTAGGACACCAGAATATCGAACCATGAATGAAGAAAGGCATGAGAGAAAAGCATATTGGCTAGTGATTGTGATATTCTTGACTGGAGGGGACACCAAAGGCCTCTACCCTTCCATCCCTTGGATAAATAGAGAGGGAGGGAAGAGCTTTTGGTTTTTTGTTGAACAAGGGTTTTTTCGTGTTATCAAAGAGTTGAACAATGAAAATAGATGGCGAGTGCCTGATCGAATTGATCGGGTCATGTAGGAACAAGGTTCAAGTCTATCGGTCTGTTAGGATGCTTCAGCTTCATACATCACTGCACTTCCACTTGACACCTATCGTAATGATAAACGGCTCGTCTCATCGTGACCTTCTCTTGAATTCTCAAAACTTCTGTCGCTCCATACCCGCAGAGGCAGAGAACCCGTCGCTGTCTCGGCTGTGCTACCGGAGGCTCTGGGGAAGTCAAAATAGGAGATCACTCATCTTGGGGTGAGCTTACTACTTAGATAAATGGTACACCAGAGGTTCGTCCTTTCCCGGTCCTCTCATACTAGGGAAAGGTCCTCTCAATGCTCTAACGCCAACACCGGATATGGAACATACTACAACCCCAGGTGGCGAAGAGCCGACATCGTGGTGCCAAACCTTCCCGTCGATGTGAGCACTTGGGGAAGATCAACCTGTTATCCCTAGAGTAACTTTTATCCGTTGAACGACGGCCCTTCCACTCGGCACTGTAGGATCACTAAGGCCGACTTTCGTCCCTGCCCAACGGGTGGGTCTTGCAGTCAAGCTCCCTTCTGCCTTTGCAATTGAGGGCCAATCTCCGTCCGGCCCAAGGAAACCTTTGCACGCCTCCGTTACCTTTTGGGAGGCCTACGCCCCATAGAAACTGTATACCTGAGACTGTCCCTTGGCCCGTAGGTCCTGACACAAGGTTAGAATTCTAGCTCTTCTAGAGTGGTATCTCACTGATGGCTCGGCCCCCCCGGAAGGAGGCCTTCTTCACCCTCCACCTAAACTGTGCAGGAAAGGCCCAAAGCCAATCCCAGGGAACAGTGAAGCTTGATAAGGTCTTTCTGTCCAGGTGCAGGTAGTCCGCATCTTCACAGACATGTCTATTTCACCGAGCCTCTCTCCGAGACAGTGGCCAGATCGTTACGCCTTTTGTGTGGGTCGAAACTTACCCGACAAGGAATTTCGCTACCTTAGGACCGTTATAGTTATGGCCGCCGTTCACCGAGGCTTTGGTCGTCAGCTCCCCTGTCATCAGATCACCAACTTCCTTGACCTTCTGGCACTAGGCAGGTGTCAGCCCTCATAAATGGTCTTATGACTTTGCGGAGACCTGTGTTTTTGGTAAACAGTCGCCCGAGCCTAGTCACTACGACCCCCTTTGTGAGGAGGAACCCCTTCTCCTAAAGTTACGGGGCTATTTTTCCGAGTTCCTTAAAGCGGTTTCGAAGTAACTCGCCTTACTTCTAAGGATGACCTTTCGGCCACGACCTAGAGGGGTGAAGAGGTGCTGTTGAGCCCGACCATCCATTACATCATATACAATAGATCTTACTGCTTTAGCAGCTTTCTTTCTTGCAATCGAGCAGCCTTTCTCACTTCCGGCACACTTGCTATACTTCCAAAAGCGGGTCATAAACGGGGGTTTTTTGCCTCAAGTCTCAGTCTTCTTCAATGGCAGGAATGGCTGGATTGAAGAGCACACAGCTAGTCGACTGTAAGGAATTGAGTGAGCCGAGCATAGCGAGGAGGAGATAGATTTAAACATTTAAAAAGTCGGACTGGGTTAATAACCATCAATTGCACTTTTTGCGAGTCAGCCCTATTTGATAAAAGGAAAGACTTACAAAATCTCCAACGGCCACACTAGATACTGGTTTTCATAGACAGAGCTACTCCAAGCCCAATACCAAATATGAATCATATTTGATGAACCATGAAGTTGTTTCTTTCTACTCAGTACCATCTTGCCTACCTCTAGATTCTAGAAGTAGTGACACCGTAACACATTACCTCGTAGATTAGATTGATTGAGGATACTTTCTCATGTCACATATACCGTTTGCATGTAATGACTGATACAATTGAAATAAGATCCCAAATCAACGCTTTCTTTGTCATCTTCAGAATCATGGGTTCTCTTCAAAAAATCTCATTGGACATTCTTGTTGCTAGTTCGGTTCTATTCATCTTTCTGGGTCACTATGTTCTCATAAGCTTCGGGTCTGTCTGTTAGTGGTGATTGGTCATTAGGGTTCCTTTGGGATAGTAGAAAAAGCAGACTATAACGCGGAGGGTATATACTCAAGCTAAAAGAAGAAGAGAGAATGTAGACTAGACATTCTCAATAGCCTTGTCCTAGACATAATCTCTAGCCGGAGCAACCACTGGAAGGAAGCCTTCCGACCCGGACCGGAATAGGCCTCTTCCGCTGGTTCGGATTGGGAAAGAGCAGCCCGCAACTCTGGTTCTTAGGAATGATTCATCCCTATGCTATGTATGATTCATCGGATTATTCTTATGCGTCTTCGGTGGGTGATTTAACGTATTCGACGTCTGTAACAATGTACTCGCATACTTACTTATCTATTCCCATCCACCACCCTTCTCGGGATTTGAGAAACTACTCAGCCAGGAAAAAGAAAGCTGCTACTGGAAAACAACTCCCTCCGCCCTTGTTCTGGTTCTATACCAGACAACACCCCTTGCCGCTTTCCTTAACAAACTTGCCTTTTAGTCATCGACTAGTTCTGTATATTTGAAAGAGTTTATTCATATGCTTTTGTCTCTGCGGATGAAACAACATGTTTAGATGCAGCAGATGGGGATTGCTGAAGCGAAGGACTACTTGGCTTTAGTTTTTACAGCGTATGATTTGGCCTCTACGGATGCAGAGAAATAGGAATCCCGAAAGGAATGAAACGGAGCCAGACATGTATGGAAGGGTGGGTTAAAGACCTATAGGAACGAAACTGGTCCCAGGGACAGATAGGAGAATGACCAGTTCGCTAAGCGTGAAATAAGAGGGGGAGAGGATTCATTACTTACCCAAAAGAGGGATATAAAGTCAAACAACAAGCGTACTCTATTGACTGTACGACAAGTATACAATGGAACAATATACAGAAGAAAAAAGATCCCTACACATAAAATCTCAATATTGTTGGCCTTGTGAATCTCCTATAGAACAGAGGCATAGACTCACTAGCTCACTCAAGAATGGGACGGCGAGTTTATTGAAGATGTGTCTCAGTTCAGAAGCATGGTTGGGAGTCTAGTGTCTATAACCATCACCCTTGCCTTGACTGCAAGCTCTCCAAGGTTTCTATCTAGCTTTATGGAAGTTCCTAAGTGTTAGAACAAGCAAGGGCTTACTTGCTAAAGGAATGCTTACCGAAGGGCATAGCCCTATATATGTATACTACTGCCAGCCTTTCACTCCTCAAGTCAGGAACCAAGCTACGGATGAGCGCTATTTCTCATTCTCAAGGAATTCTCCAGCGCGAGGCTCCTATTTACTCCCCGAGGCTTAGCGCAGGCGAGTCCCAAGCAAGTACTAGTTTTTACTATCTATAGCTGCCAAGAGTTTGGCCTTATTTGAACTTGATTTTTGATAACTTTGACTGTTAGGAGGGGGATCCCTCAACTCCTTATGTTTCTCTTTCATGTTTAACCCCATGACATTCCAGACTACTGCCTTCATGAGCATGTTGAGATCAAGCTTAGTGATGGAATCTTTACTCGCCCTTGAACGAAACGCATGGGCGGAAGAAGGAGATGCGTTTCTGGTACTGGTGGTATTGGACAAGCTCTCAGGGAATAATCTCTTTCTTATTTCTGTCTTTCTTTCCCATGACGACTAGGAACGGGCAAATCAAAAATTTCACTTCGAATTTCGGACCTCAACATCCTGCTGCTCATGGTGTTTCACGATCAGTATTGGAAATGAACGGAGAAGTGGTGGAACGTGCGGAACCACATATTGGATCACTCCAGTGCGGCACGAAGCCGCTGATGCCGAGTCGGCTCCTATGCCGCTAGCTATGCCCTGCTTGGTCCCCCGGCACGGTGGAGGTTCCGTAGCGCGTCATGAGCACCGGGCTAAGGGGCGGTTGAGCAACTCAAGCGAACCGCCCTACCTTACTACAACATAGGGACAGAAGGGAGAAGGTTGTGAAGGTGGCCTCGTTATCCACACCTCCGGTCGGATGAATGGAGGACCGACCGACCCGGGTTTTCACGAGCGTTGGCGGGTTCTGGAGTGCCTGTCAAGGGCGCTAGCGCATACCCCGGGGTGATCATCACCACCTGCACCTCACATCTCGGCACAGTGGAACGTGTAACCCGCCTGCTGTTCCATTCAATTACATTTGTTCCTGTAATCCATAGCCTAACAGAACGCAGCAGCGAGGGACAACCCGCCCATACAGCCAGCGGGGAGGATGGCACTACTGGCAAAGACCGTCTGGCGAAAACGCCGCAGGCGCGAAGCGTGGTAGGCCTGCGCCGGGGGAGCATAGCATAGGGAGGAAAGGGAGCCCGGACGGTGGAAGAGCCAGGGGAGGCCGGGTCATTTGACGGAAATGGAGGGCTTTCCCTATTAGAGAAGGCCCTATGGAGTAAAGGGAAGCGCATGAATTCTTGGAAAAAGAGGGAGCGAGCCTATATAAAAAATGTAATCAAGCAAATTCTATGAATAGAGTCAACGGTACGACAGACAGCGCTGCCTACACGCGAATTAGCTTCCGAGATCGAGCAGTCTCAATTTCACTACAGGATTTGCGAATGAATGCTGGACTGGGCCACCTCGAATGGCGTGAGCCGCATGCGGGGAGACCCGCACGTACGGTTTTTAGGGGGATCTGGTCGAAAGACCGGCCGGCGCCCACCCGACTAGAGGGACTGAGAAATTAATAGAGTACAAAACTTATCTTCAAGCTTTACCTTATTCTGATCGTTCAGAGGGCGATCGCGGGGTCACTGAATGAAGTCCTCCGTTTCTTTCGGAGGTGCTGACCCGCAGCGAGGCAGAGATGACTAAGTGACATATGGAATATGGCGACGACAACAGCATGTCGTAGAAGGAGATAACAAGTGGAGCCAACGACCCACTAAGACTAACGTATCTACAACTACATCCCCGAGCGGCAGTCAAAGGGGGGCGTGAATGCGAGATGCCAGCGGAATGGTCGGCCGGACAGAGGCTAGGGCTGCTTCCTTCCCACCGCGTCCTTCCTTGTGTGTCGGAGATATAAAGCGAGTGCACCGGAAAAGAAAAGGGAACTGGGTCGATCTATTCTATGGCGAAGCATCCGAAGCATAACTGCACACTCACACGATCTTTGCCGAGAGATAGGAGCATTCGGTGGAACCGGTGAACTACACTTGCTTCTGGATAGATGTGTGGGACAGAGGGCTCGTGGTACCTGCTGCCCACCCTTCCTCCTCTGCTTTGAGAACCGTGTGAACGGAGAGTGGGCAGAAGGGAAGGAGGTCCTCATACGGAGTCGCACACTTACTTGAGCAGTGCGGGAGACTGGGGAATGGGTCGAGTAAAGTCCCCTGGGGCCGGAAAAATCACAGACGAAGCTTTACTTAGATAGGGCTTTTCTTTCTTTTTTTTCTTAGTGATTGAAAAGGAGAGCGCCTGGGTATCTTATAGAAAGGGAAGGCAGAGGCATCGAATGGCGAAGAGAGGCGGCTCGGCAGGGAAGGAATGGGAAATCATCAAGGATGACTTCTTTGTTGGCAAAACGAAGGTCTAAATAGCGCCAATGATTCTCTGAACCGGTCTGGATTTCGAACGCCTCAGGAAACTGGTCGAGATAGATGGCATCACCCTTTTTTCCTCTTCTTTACAGGGAGGGCAATCTTCTCTTATGGCCCTCACCTCCCGTCCAGCTCGAAAATTGAGAACCCAGCCCCCCCTCTGATCCATTCATTTCCTCAAGCAGGGAGGATCCAGAGCTAAGCCCCCACCTATTCGAGGCAGGGTGGCCTCGCCCCACAAGCACCCAACCTTCCTTATGCTCTTCTTTCGGTTTGCCTCCACGAACGCGCCACCTAGGAGCCCTACTTATATTCCAAAGGTGACCTGCTTTCAATACTAGTTGTTACCTTACGCCAACATTTTTCCAAAATTCTTGAATAGCATGGCCTGGGGCTAAGATAACTCAAGTGGGAGAGCCGTGTTATGGGTGACCTTATTGAACGGTTCAGAGAGCACTTGTGTATGTGATGCAAGTGAACGTGTATAAAAAAGCTGTCGTAAAGTTTCATTTTCGTTCCGTCGTTGACCCTATCTATGTTTCTACGATGGCCCAAGAACACGCTCATTCTTCAGCCGTAGAGAGACTTTTGAATTGTGAGGTACCATTACGAGCTCAATATATACGAGTGTTATTCCGTGAAATAACTCGAATTTCAAATCATTCACTTACTTTAACTACTCATGCTATGGATGTGGGAGCATCAACTCCGTTTATGTGGGCTTCTAGGAGCGGGAGAAATTATTGGAATTCTATGAAAGAGTCTCGGGAGCCAGGATGCATGCCAGTTTCATACGACCAGGTGGAGTGGCAGAAGATTTGCCTCTCAGCTTATGTCAAGATATTGATTCCTCCACACAACAATTTTCTTCTCGTATCGACGAATTAGAAGAGATGTCAACCGGCAACCGTATCTGGAAACAACGATTAGTGGATATTGGTACTATCACTGCACAACAAGCAAAGGATTGGGGATTCAGTGGTGTAATGTTAAGAGGTCGTGCGACATGAAGACATTGATAGTAATATGGGGGAAGTTTCCATCAGGCAATAACGGTTCTACCTGACCCTACTAAAGCATGCATATTATGTCAGTGAAGACTTGGTGTGAAGCCTTGGAGCTTACGTTAGAAGAGCAAAAGGCCCGGGGCTAGGGTGAGCTGAGGGGGGACAGCGTAAGTGAGCGAATGTGTGTAATCCTAGTTAAACATGACTTTTCTAGGCGGGGTGGGCCACCACCTTCGAATGGTGTTCGTGTTCCGGACCGCGAACGGATTCGCCTCTGGCCTCTGGGCACGTCGGAACCGCATGAACTATTTGCCTTTCTCATCTAGGACTTAGACCTGTACACCCGTACCTTCTTCTTACGTGAAGGTATGTCATGCCCCGCCCTAACTCATATCTTCCTTCCTCTGGGACATTGGTGCACTTGCGTAGATACGATAGATATGGTTGTAGTTGTTCTTTATTCCAGAAACTCTTCCTCAGTCAGATGCCACTTTTCGGGTGCCCTTAACTTAAAGAAAAAAAGATAAGATATTCGCGTAACACAGGCGGTTAGAACAATCTAATCCCTTTCCTATTTATTAGTGGAATTGGCTGTTAGAAAGCCAGATGAAATAGCTTCCTCATCATGTCATACCATTTCCCTGAAAGAAAGTCCCAATCCCAAGGCATAACCAGAATCAGAAGAGGGGCATCCCTACTTCCAGAAATAGGGGCTAAACAGGCTCTTCAAAGAAGTCCTCCTCAAAAGAATCATCATCGTCTTTTCCACTTTCTAACAAGCAAGTAAACTAACCTCTTCCCCTAACAAGCCAGCTACGCACCTTTCTCTTAGTTGCAAGTAGCTTTGATTTCAGAATAAGCTGGAAGTTAAGTTAGAGAAGTTAAGGGCGCTAGTCAGTAGTAAGTAGCAAGTAGAGCGGAACACTGTTGACAGGGAAAAAGCCGTATGAATTGAAAGAAAAAGACCTGATCTCTGATCTGTTGTCTGGTTTGGACTTCACTATAACTACCAATATCCGTAAAAGAAGTCATACTTTAGAATCAGAATAATAGGTCCTTTTGGGGATCCCGAGCTCTGACTTCTACTTCTAGTTCTACTATTTAGGCAGGCATGAGGGGAACTGTCATTCTTAGACTAACTAAGGCGGGGAACGGATCAGCAGCTAAAGAAGTAATCTCATATCCCCTTCTTGGACTGAGTAAGGATCAGGAATCTAACCCAGCGAAGAAAACACCTACTTATAAGTCAAGCGTACTAGCGCACCAAGCTAGAAAACTTATTTACAATTATAGTGACGGAGAGATATCAGGACAAGCAACCATCAAATTAGCTAGCCAGTGAGAATAGGCACTCGCAAGCAATCAAGTCAACGAGAATAGAAACAAGGAAACAAACAAATGACAAAACACAACAACAGAAACTACAATCGAACTCGAAACCTCAATCGTAACTGCTTCCGGTACACAAGTAAGGTAATAGCTAGCCATCATGCCAGCCAAAACTGACCTCCTACGGCATCTACTCACTCCCTTTATTCCTTTCGTTATCATCAGACTAGAGATGACAGGCTAGCTGACAAGCGAGTAGTTGCATATTTGACAGGAGGGCTAGCTTACCAGAGGAGAAGAACAGGTAAAACATACGGAATTGCTAGATAGAAAGAATGCTTATCTCCATCTCCCATCGAAGGGACATTCCGCTTGAGCCAGGGGGGTAGGGATAAAATCCTTGCTTCGGTGGATGGACTTGATCTTATGCTCGTATATGTATTCTTTGCCTAACTTCTCCACTCTCTCTCATGTCACCAGATGAAAAGGTCTTTTCGAGCCTGAAGACTAGATTCTAGAAGTGACCTTTCTGGATGATGGGAACGAAATGAAAGTTAGACTTTTGCCCTCGATCCTAAAGCTTAGTGAGCTTCCACCTAAGGCATTCTGTCTACCTTTCTCCTCTTAGATATGCTATTTTTAGGCCATTGAAAGCTCTCTCAGAATGAAAATAGGCATGAAAACCTGGTTGGGCTTTCATGTTAACAAATAAAGGCTTGGCTGCTTCGAACCTTCCTGCTTTCAATAGCCAGCACCTTGCTCGAGCCTGTTTTCACTCCTATTTATATTTAACAGAATAAATTGATCTAGTTTAATGAAAGCCAGTTCTTAGGCAGAAGGTTCTTGGCTGGAATAAAAGCACAATAAGATGCTTTACAAAAGGAGTCCTTAGTATGTGTCAAAACCGTTAGAGTACTACTACACCGAAGTCTCGTACTCGAACTGGCAAGAACGACGGCCCAGCTTGATGGCTTACTATTACTTGCTTACTTACTGGGTTACTTGGCAGCTGCCTTGAAAGCCTATTCCGATGGCGAGCAGTTACGATGGCTCCTTCCTAAATATGTTATCTAAAAGTAAGTCCCTAACTGTCTGCTTCCACTTTTAATTACTTCCCCGAAGTACTAGACCAGCTCCTAGTGAAGAATAAGGCTTTTGAGCTGCCTGAGCCTAGAAGGCCAAAGGAAGTAATACTGAGGACCCTAAGTACTGTCAGAAACATCGATACGTACAACATCCCCTTTCAAGGATTTCTGGACCTTTCACAAACTTGCTGGAAACGGAGTACCGTGCCGGCAGGATCCCTATAATGAAAGTTGCACAGAAAGAGAAGACGACTTGGAATTCGGTGGGAATCCACAAAGACAGCGTAGGAGATATCGCCCATTATACTGCAATATGGTGAGCATAGCCATGTCTGATGAAAGAGTGATTTTCGAGCCTTGTTTTGACGAACAAGTTCCAGAAGCATGCGAACAAGACTTGAGATCGCGACTCGTACCAGTAAAGCCACAGAAATCAAAGAAGACGCACGAAGGAAGGCAGTAGCACTATCTTGAGAACTCTTTTATGTTCCGAGGAATGATAAATAGCTGGCTCTGATTCAATTAAGAGGGATATGAAAGGCTCTAACATCATCAAATTCTGTTATTGCGCTCTCCCCATATACGCCAGATTAATGAGTAGCACAGAAGGCCACTCGCGCCACAAAAGTGGTATATAAGTGGTTATCCTTAGCAGAGTGGTGGTACGACACTACTTATCATACCATAATGAAAATGACCCCATTTGAAGCCCTCTATCGCTATGCTCCAACACTTATACATGTGCCCTGGCATGAAGGTTCCAATGTTGCCCCGGCAGAGAGTCATCTCAGGGAGCAGTCGACTGTCATATAGATTTCGAAGGACAAGCACTGAGTGATATCGTATTTGAGTTAAAACACTATCAGTAGCTTCTGTAGATGTAGCAGTTGGACCAGCGGGAGAGGCAGGGTCAAAAGTAGCAGAAGCTTCTCCACCACCAGCAGTATCTGAGACGGGGGAATGGCATATATAGACCGACGTTATCCGGTTTAGTGGGGTTATGCGCTGCGCTATCTGTTTCGCTAAACAAGTGATTCGGTTTTACTAAGTTGCAATACCAAGCACAAATTTCGTTGATTCAACAAAAATAAAATCCCGCCAGACGCAGATGCGAGGCTATCATTTTCACCACCCATTGGATAAGCGGTTGACTTGGTCCGCTGCATTCGTTTCGGTTTGAGAGCCGATTGAACTTGTTCCAATTCCCGCTGCTGATCCAGCAATTGAAATAGCAGCATCACAACTAATTTCATCGATTGATCGAGTGTTTTAACCAATTTAATCGGTTCCAACGACAAATCGGGATCGAGTGGTTGACCTTGAATCATAATCGGTTCATCCGGCAGCAAGGGTAGAGGCACTCGCAGTTCACCTTGTAGTTGTAGAGGTTTCATCTCTTTCATTCTCATAGCCGTAGCCCATCTCACATCAAATTTTCGGGTCACTACCAGCAGGGGCCTGATGGACAGAGCCGGGGCAAGCATAAGCAGGGGTGGTAGCACCACTGTATATCAGTGGTGTAGGTGGGGGCAGATGTCGCCGCAGGATAGGAGGAAGCATCCGAGCAAGCAGTTCCTAATCCAATTGTCGAGTTATTATATGTGAAAAGCCCCGCCACCAACATCTTTGGAATCAGATACCCAATTCTAGATCCGACCCTAGCCCTAACGGCCTAGATATCGAATAACTCCAGTCCATATGGAGTGATTCATAACCTACTACACTTAATGGGACTCATTAGATGCGCCCCTCCTCCCTTCACCACCCCAAAACCCCCTACCTATTACCATCCTACCACCCTCGGCCCCCAATGCTCTATTATCGATACATCAACAACTTGCCCCCATAATAGTAGGCGATCAAGGTTACAGCGTCTCCCCGCCAATTCGCCTCAATAAATGACTCGCCCGACCTTTCTGTCATTTAAAGGAAGGCTCATGCCCTCAATCGAAACCATCCACCAATGATTCAATAGATTCGAGTTGTTTTCGCCTATATAATAGTGTTACGAATCCGCCCTATAACAGACCATTTCAAGATCCGTGCATTTGTGGTTCCAATATTTCTAGAGCTATTCCAACTCGTCACTTTCTCCTCTCTAATGAGTTAATAAATGGTTGTTCATATCCTTGAGGAACTGGTTAAAAAGCTTTGGCAAGAACAGCTTCAAATTCTTGGGCAGCAGCTACAAAGCCCTCTCCTTTCAGTCGAATACTACCAAAGCTTGCTAGCTGTACCTTCGTACCTTGCTTTAGCTTTAGCTCGCTTCCGCACTTTGCTCGGTTCCACCAAATAATGAATAGAGCCATTTTCAGATCCTCCGAGCGCAAAGCTAGCAGTAGAGATTGTGGTTCCATACGCCGATTTAGATGCACCCCATCCACTACCTCAATCAGAATAAATTCCAACAAAGCTATAGCGAGCACCTTAGCGCTTCACCCGCTGCTACCCATCCATGCACCTGACATCATAGTCGATCGGTTGCGAGATCAGCAAAGAGATTGACAAGCTCCCCAAGGTTAACCAAGCATCACATCTTGTAATTAAGAATCATTGGTTCCTACGTGTATAATAGGCTGAAGCGCTAACTAGCACACCGTGGGATATAAATCTTCACTCCCTCGCGCTTGGGTCCCAGCTTTCGGATGAATTAGTTCTTTCCTTTGGATGTTAGTGCAGATATAGTGGTAGTCCTTCTTTATCTCATTCAGGATCTTAGCTCTTGTGGTGTTCAACTAGGTGTAAGACTGAAACCTGATTGATGACGGTGGCTTGCTTGCACTTGCCTTTTCATTCTTTAATTTCTTTCTTGACTTTATTTTCTTTCCGAGGTCATCTTCTCCTCTCTCCCTCTGGGCTTCCATAGTTTCCTTGGCTTGGATGAATCCTTTAGCCTTTTGAAGGATATCTGAGAGGGTTTTATGAAGAGCAACGCTTCTCTATTTTCCTTCCTCGGGTTCCTTAGCACAAGCGCTAAGCGATAATAATTCCTTCTCGTAATCAGAATCTGACTCGGAACCCTAAATATCAACTGGAACACCATAAGCTTGAAAAAGGGGGGAGGCAATGACTCTTCCAGCTACTGTATTTCCTCACAATGATTCCTTTCTATTTGTTCGTAAAATCACAAGAGATGAAAGGGAATGGAATTCTTTTCATGCTTCTACGCATTGATTGGATTAAAAAGGGTATCTTATTCGTGATCAACGATTAGGCTACGCAGATAGTTTCATGCATATCCGATGCTTTCCTGATCGATCAATTGTTATATTTTTTTAGTCCCGTACCCTAAGCTGGGCGATGACTCCACTCTTAGCCAGCGAGCTTTCATGTTAGCACTCTTAGGAAACAAAGCCATCGGTATAACAATTGAAAAGGCAACACGCAGGAACATGATCTTCCCCTTGACTGCTGCCAACAACTCTTATAGAGCCCAATAGTGGCTAGGCTAGGCTTCGTCCTCCGCTCGCAGGCTTTCCGTCTCATCATACCTATGAGTGAAGCTAAAGGAGAGTGGCTACTGACCGCTTTCTGGCTTAGGGGCATGCTTTTGATTCCTAATACAATGCTATAACATAGATAAGGAGAAGAGAACTCAAGCTACGGGTTCAAGCCAACAGGAAGTCGGTGGGAAAGAACTTCTCTTTCAATAAGAAGAGGGTCTTAAGGAGAGCAATCATAGACCAGGGGAGAAACCAGTTACAGGATCAGGAAGGTCAGAGCTGTCGTTGATATGCAAAACAGAGGAAAAGATATCCCTATAACCAATCTCACTTTTTAGTATTGTACCTTCGCGCACTCCTTTGTTCCACCACAGAGCATTACAAGCAAAAATATCCGAAAATTTATGATTTATAAGAGGGCAAGTCAATCGCATTAATAAACTTTAAGGAATTCCAGGAGCGGGAGATGCTGTAACTGAAGCAGGAGAACGAGAAATTCCATTTCAAAGAAGATAGATGAATGGGGTACCCGATTGACATCGTAACCATTAACGAAAGAGAAAGGGCATTTAGAAGAATCTCATAAACATGGTGATCAATTCGACCGATCAAGAACAGAGCGCAACTAAGTCCTACCACTGTTATTGCTTAAGCGCATTCATCCACAACAGAATCCACTCACTAAAATAAAGTCGAATAAAGTCCGTACACTTGAATGAAGCCCTACCCCTACGCTTGAATGAACTCCTGAAACATCCACTTCAATTGATTCTACTTCATCTCCCCCCATTCTCTCCTTACCAGCCTGGACAAGACGGATGGGATGAAGGATAACGGACAAAGCAAGCCAGCCAACAAAGATTGATCTAGTTGCTATTGGGGACTTTCCCAGGGATGGGACCCCTTCATATCATATGAGGATTTACCTCAGAAACTCGAAAGAGGATCATACCCTACGCCCGACAACAAGAATTGCCTAATCTAATTAGTTGTTGCCGACCGTGCGTCACTCCACCTCGCTTCCTTCCCCAGATGATTTTGCCTACTCATTGACCATAGACTTAGGCATCGAGACACTGACTCCCTGATCAACTAACCACTCTTTGTAATGCAGAGAAACTTTTTGATCCCCAATGATAATATCGTCACCAGTGGGATTAGGGGCTATGAGTTGAACTGAACTAGACATGTAATCAAAACTGTGGACATGGGTTACCTCCTATCCTATAGGGACTATCCCACATGCAATCGACAACAAGTATCTTTCTGATTGCTGCTTGAAACGAAGTCTGACTCTTCTGGATACGCAAGGCCCCCTTCTGGAGGCCTTACGACGGCTACTTTTATTGAAGAATTCAGTGCAACGACGGCTTTCGATGGCAATCAAGGATTTCTTTCGGAAGGGGTTCTTACTGAAAGAGTTCAACACTACGCTCATTGCTCTTCTTCTAAAGTCCCTTGGAGCCAATCGATTGCCTGAAGCTTGACATGATGAAGGCGCTTTTAAGCCCTCCCCTCCGCCTAGGATTGCTGGCACCTGTTTGGATGAAGCACGGGTCGTCTAACAAGGCATGGGACCCATAGATTCATTGTCTGCTGTGCAGAAGCTTCCTTCCTGCACCTGCATGCGCGCAGGAGGCACACATTGTAACAATTCATCGCGATAGCTGCCTTTGGCTCTACTGTAACTGATTCCTCGGGTGTGATCAACGAGACAGTGGATTGATTCCTACACCTATGGGCTCAGGTTCCTTCCTCCTCTAGTCCGAATCAAGATGGCTCCTCTCGATCTTGTGATGCCTTCGGCCCAATTCTCAAGAGTTTTTCGCTCCTTTACTTTTCTATTAGTCAAGGGCTTATGAACGGTTCCGAAATGACACGCTATTCCGTCTCATCCTTTCCCCCGGATGGTAGGAAGAAGATAAAGGAGGAGGAGCCGTTCGCAGCGAGAAGCAAGGGATGTCGTGAACGGTGGGAGAAAGAATGATGCTTCACTCACTAGAGCTTACGAGTCATTTCAATAATTCCCCTGTATTATGTATAAGGAATGAATGTATGCCGATCTCGTCACTTCTTTTACGGGTCTTTTCATCTCTGTTCTGTTCCCAAGCAGATGCTAATTGTAGAAATAGGGGGAGAACCCGTTGGTATGAACCTTTAAGTAAGAACCATCGCAGGCTAAGTCCCCTACTACTAGAAAACGTCATTCAAGGGTGTGAGTGTAGCCCCTTTGGTCACTAATGCTAAAGGTATAGCTAGCGATGAATCACCCTATGGATACGATTGGAAGACCCGATTGATGGAATCGGAGTTGTTGATCTCGCTGGGGCAGAAACCAATAGTAGTAGTAGTAGGAGTTGTGCCCACCTCCACGAATCATAATAGCTCGGAATCATGCTTCGAGCTAACTCACTTGTTTGAGACCTCACTCGAATGGGAGCACTTCTTCTTTCTCTTTCCCAATCCATATTAGAGACGTATTAACAATGGCTTACTTACGGAGCAACCTTTCCGATTTGGCTCTAGAGCATCCGAAATGAGGGGCATGAGTGGACTTGCGCCCCCTACTATTATGAGAGGGCCCTTTTCCATGGACCCCTACTATTACCAACCGGGCTCCTAAACCGTTTATTCCAGTAAGGCTAGTTGGAAATTCCCCGATACCCATGCTTTCCTCCCTCTAACTATTGGGAAAGCAAAGTTGCTAGCGCTGACCCGGGTGCCACTCGTTTCCTCTCCAAGAGATGCTATCTTCAGAACAACCTTTCACGAGGTCCAACCCACCTTTATAGAGGAGAGAACTAGAGGGCTGCTATTCCCGATTGAACGGATAATTGCTAAGGGGACAGGCGGGAATCAGGCTATTAGAAGGGTTCTCGTGAGTCACGCTGCTGAACCAGACTTAGAAGGCCCAGAAGTGAATGTTGCCACCTTCTTCCCAGCTGAATAAAGCTCATTTGGCCATTTCCCCAGTTCCGGGTGTGCTTCTTTCGGACTTCATCTCCTCTCCTTTATATTATAGTCGAGTTGATTTCATCTCCTATCCCCCACGCTTGGCTTCTACTTCTAAGAAAGGGGGTGCGGGTAAAATCCGCATCTTTGCGCTCGCTAACCCTTTACTTCAAGGGATGGTGCGTCCGATACAAGATTGGTTAATGACGATTCTTTCACTGATTCAAAGTTCCGTCACTTCTAACACTGATTAGAAGTGATGTCCCTCTCATCTGTGCTTGCCGCCTTTTCACCACGGTTGGCTGACTCCGGCTTTCCAGTCTTCTCTTCTAAGGCTCTGGCTCCTTTAGTTTCCTCTGAATAAAGAAATAAGGTCAGGCAAATCAGCCATTAAAGAGCCATCGGTAAATCGGGCAGTTCAAGTAGTCTCTGAGAAGAAGAACGGGCCATCATCATTGTCTTGGCATCCCTGTGGAACGGAATCGGACTAGAGAAGCTGCTGCTGGTTCCGGTGATGGAGCCAATAAAGTTCAGATTGAATTTCTCACAAGGCAGTCGGTTTTTTGCCATCTTTCAACTCATTCGACATCCTTTTCATTCAATGTGTTCCCATCCATTAAAGAAGAGGAAGAGACCTAAATTAGGAGATTCTTCCTACCCTCCTTTTGTTGTCTTTCAGATACCAGTTCAATAATCAGAGAAAAGAATAGGAAAGGCAAGGACGCTGAAGCATAGGCAAAGCAAGCTCAGTCAGATTCAATTGACCGAGACTGGCGAGAGAGGACTTCTGACTCCTAAAGAGGGACGATTCCTGGGTTTTAGTGAGTGACGGGCTTAGGGGTGGGATGAAATCAAGAAGGTGGACCTCCCTCCCGTGGCAGTCGCAGATAGGCTGATCTGGACTCCCGAGTATACTCACCCAAAACGAGGGGCGACTTGTCCTCCTTTGTTAGGTAGGCACAGAGACGACCCCAGCTCTTGGGCAATCTCACTTCGACCCCCCAATTCAGGAAAGATAGAACGAATGATTTTCGCAGCGTTGTGCTTGGAAGCGCTCTCGTTTGTTAGCAAGAATACGCTGCACGAATCCGCTGTTACTGTTAGAGAATCTGCTGCTCGAGTGAAGTAGGAGCGTAGCTTTGAAGACAGAAGCAATAGCCTGATTAGTCACTTCTTATGGATCAGGTTTGGGTATAAGACATGTTGGATCCACAAAGGTAGCGAAGTTACTTCCGGGGGAAGGCAGGCAGGAGAAAATCCCACCTTGCTTTTTTCCTAGAAAATGGATCTCTCTTTTGTCGATCCCATTTCCTTTCCATCATTCCAGTAAGTAAGTTAATCGTTGGTATGCCATATTCTTAATAGCAAGCACAGAAGCAGGAAAGCTAGCCCCTCATAAAGTCGTGTTAAAAATTTCTATAGGAGAGGTCGTAGAAGACCAAAGGTCTACAGAGTCGGGTTCAATGCCCATCAGCCTACCGGAGGCTGAGGATGAGCATGAACAGAAGCCCGAAGCCAAAGGAGACCAAAGCCCAAGGAAGAGAAAGGGGGTAGGGCCATTACCGAGATAGGCTAAGAAGCGGTAGATCGCGAGAGGCTTTTAGGCGCCTTTTCTTTCAGTCTTCTTTACGTCTGAGACTCTCTTTCACTCGTTTTAAAAAAGAAAGATTTGAAGTTCGGCGAGCAATGCTTTTGGATTTATTGATCTGCTTTCGGGTAGACTAGTCAAAGTCGCAGAGAAACTCATACCTTGCCTTAAGCCTATAGTATAGAAGGTAGGCCTAGCCTTTAAGGCGAATAAGTCTTTCTGTGCTCTTACGGTAGCCAGTAAAGCGTGACGTAAGGAGCGAGGGCAGGTTTAATAGCATTACAGCCAGTAGAGCAGACAGGTTTGAGAAAGGTCATTGAAAGTCCCATTTTCCCATTCTATTCGATAGACACAATCTCTAAGACTATTAGTTATACCTAACAGGTCTTTCCCTTAAGCCTTATCTGTACCGGAAAGCGAGCCTCTCAACAAATAAAAGAAAACAAGGGAAGAGAAGAACGGTTTGGGTAGTGCAGTAAGTCAACGGTGAAACTTGAGTCAAAGCCAGTCGGGCATCTGGTCCAGGGACAGGAGAAGGGCAGCACTAGTCATTTGTGTCTTGGTGTCGTAAAGTCATATTTGTTTGTTATAGGGGATCCAACTCAAAACAGGGAAGTGACTTACCAGATTTTGGACTCCCTACTCTGTCTGGTTTTGGGGGTCGGCAATAGCTAAGCATTGTGGCCATCACAGTTCAAGCTACGTATGGCTGGCGTACAACCCATGGGCTTCTTAGCCAAAAGAAAAGCTACAAAAAAGGATGCCTGCTTTGGTACCTTTAGTCCAATCTTAGACAAAGAGCAAGGAGGATATAAAGGGAAATCCATTGTATTACTCAATGAAAGAACGTATATTACATTTTTCCCTTGCTGATTGAGAATCGTATCCGTGGCTACTGTTGTTTTACCGGTCTGTCTATCCCCAATATTTTTTTCTCGCTGACCACGTCCTATAAGGATCATCGAATCAATAGCAATAAGTCCTGTTTAAAGAGGCTCATAAACGAAATGTCTCGAGATAATACCTGGGGCAGGAGATTCAATTAACCGAGATTCAGAAGATAAAATTTCACCCCGACCGTCAATAGTCTTAGCCAGGGCATTTATAACACGACCCAAATATGCCTCACTCACTGGTATTTGAGTAATTTTTCCTGTTGCTTTTACAGAACTTCCCTCTTGTATCACTAAACCGTCACCCATTAATAGAACATCAACATTATTTGATTCCAAATTCAGGGCAATGCCTATCGTACCCTCTTCAAATTCTACTAATTCACCTGCCATTACTTCATCAAGACCATGAATACGAGCAATGCCATCGCCCACTTGAAGTACGGTACCAGTATTTACAATCTTTACTTCTCTATTATATTGCTCAATACGTTCACGGATAATATTACTAATTTCGTTGGCTCTAATAGTTACCATGAGTATTTCTTAATTCTTTTTTGGAAGAAAAAAATGGATTGCCCGCACAGACTCACACTCGGACTCATCTTTGAAAAGGAACTACGCCGGGGACTCTGACTTCGATGACTCGATGTCCTGGACTTATAACTAAAGTACGGGCGCCCACTTCCTTGACCAAAATGAAAGGCAGGAACTGACTCACTTTCTTACACGGCTTGGAGCCGGTAGACAGCCCTTAAGAACAGCTTCCAGCAACAATCCACTGACTCAAAGGACGAACTCTTCAATGACCTGAAAGTAGACTAAGACGAAGTCCT
>JAINUV010001490.1:1103696-1121196 GCA_020205505.1 Panax japonicus
CTCAACCAAGAAAGAATTAACGGAGATTCCACCTAGTAACATTCCCAGATACCCTGGGAGGTGTTC
Organism: Panax japonicus; assembly: GCA_020205505.1. Classification (NCBI taxonomy): domain Eukaryota; kingdom Viridiplantae; phylum Streptophyta; class Magnoliopsida; order Apiales; family Araliaceae; genus Panax; species Panax japonicus. Next base: position 1,103,763 of record JAINUV010001490.1, read on the forward strand.
TTGTAAGCACGGAGGGTTTCAAGTAACACCCTTCTCAGCTACCATATCATAACACTTCCACATAAGACCAAATCGAGACTCTTTCTTCTCGAGTTTTTACTTCCAGGAAGTTTCATAAAAGGGGGCTTTGAAGAAGTCTTCTAAGTGTACATCAGGTGAGTGTGCTACACTCCAGTACCAGTGAACGTACTTCAACCACTCTTTTACCCAATTACGTAGTAAACTCCACTCAAGGAAGTCTTGGTTAAGATAATAACCTGCTATCTTGTTTGTTTTTCTCTGTTTTTGTCGAAAAGTTCATCATTCCTGCCTTCCATCTTTTTTGCGGGGAAGCACTCTAAACGTAGACAGATGACATAGCCAGCCCGGGGATATCTTATTAATCATCTCCGTGGGAATTTCCATCAAAATTAGGTCTATAGGCTTACCTTTTCGGATTAGCCACGAAATGAACCAATCCAATCAATGTTCATAAGTCCACCTATGCTTTCCCTACTTACCCTGACACAGCTACTTAGCTCTAGCTTCGGCCGATCCTTCGTCATATGCTTAGTCAAACTCTTGCTACGAAGAGAATGAGAGAGTCCCTTTTTTCGGGGATAGGCAGGATATCTTGGTTTGGGAAAACTGGTTAAAAAGAGTAAGACTCATCCCAAGGACATCTAAGGCTAAGGAATAATTCAAGGAAGTCCATTACTAAGAGAAGTGGAGATCTCGTCTTGCTTGCTGCGAGAGAGGAAGCTTTCGGACCACCCTTTTAAGCCAGATAACGACCGATCACTCAGCAATGAACACTAACTAGAAGTGGCCGGGATTGAGTACCTATCCCTTACGAGAATCGAACCCGTGTCTTCAAAATGAAAAGATGATGTCCTAACCACTGGATGAAAGGGACGAAAAAGCCATTCTCTCATCTCCGAGAATAGAAGTGGTTCGTTTTGTTTTTATACGTAATTCAAGATTTCATTTGTGTTCATGTTGGCGATTTCTGATGTGAATTCGGCGGGTCGTCCCCCCTTCCTACGGGTTCCCCCACCGACCCAGTGACACACCAACCACGCCCCCTCTCTTTCTCCGATCATAAAGCCCCCTGATCCTTTTTTTCTTTCATCCCCCCTGAATAAGTAAGGCCCCGCTCTTTCTAATAAAAAAAGGGGGGGGCGAAGCGCCCGTTTGAAGTGGCGAAGGCCTATGCTACAGTAATAAAAAAAGTACGTTGAGGTTACGAAGTCACTTAGTCGAACTATAAAGAAAGGGAGGCTAAGGTTACGAAGTAAGGTCAGCTGGTTAAGGAAAGCTCAGGTTATGAAAGAGTTTAGCCGTTAATTAATTAATTAATTAAGTAGTAGTGAGACGTCGGTAAGGAGTTGTGTTAGCTGTGGATATAAACTAGGATAAGGGACGAACTTCATCTCTTCTATTCTCTTCACTTACACCTTACACTTCTGCTGAGTTTAATGAGGCTCAGGTGCGGAGCCTTCCACTTTGGACCGAGACTACGCAAAGGTAGAACACTATAGAAACTTCACTTACTTTCTCATATGATTTCTTTACGCTCAAAAAGAACCTGGAATAGCAAAAATAGGTTCATTTTTTGCTACCAAAGTCAGTCCTCTTTGCCCAAGTGTGAACTTCAGACGACTCTTCAATGGTTCCATTCCTTTTTACTGTACTTCTGGGTTAACCCAACCCGAATGAGAAGAAGAGGGTCAGCAAAACTGCTGTCCACTTTATACGTTTGCTAAGCAGACCAATCAAGCATTTTTGAAAAGGGAATGGAACTTCTCACTGAAGGAAGTAGTAGGAATGAAGGAGGCGGGAAGCTACCGCTTCTAGAATGCAAGCTTATCCTTTACTTTTTTTAGAGCGTATCGCTATTTTGAAATAAGAAAAGAAGGTTTATGGATGAAGTAATCGGAATGACAAATGGTGACGGTTGCGGAAACCGGAGAAAGTCGGGAACCATCGGTTACCTTTTGAATCAAAGTAGCGACGAGCCGAGTATTACGACTACAGGGGGAGAAGCAAAGCTTCGTAGACAGCTTCGCGCTTCTTTCTAGCGACTAGCTTCTCAAGTGGGTGGCTTGGTAAGCAAGCTACCTTCAGCATCGGTAAAATCCCTATCAATAATAGGCCGGAATGGTGGGGAAGGAGGCCCTCCCTACTTCAATGGAAAGGGGGGAATCGCCGTTCCACAGCCGCTCCTCTACAACTACCTTTCGCCCAACATGATCACGAACGAAGACATAAAATTGCGTAGATAGGAGGAGGAAACGAACCAACCCACTTGTCCTGATCGGAACGATTGAAGAAATAAATAGAATGGTGGCCCCTTTCGCCCAGGGGACATCGTCGGAGAACCAATGTCGGGGACTGGGTGAGAACTTACGAAGAAGAGACGGCTTCTCAAGCGAATTGAAGGCATTCATAAGTACCTCAGGCTCGATCTTTTCCCCTTGTTCGGTAGTAGCCTCGATGCCGTAATTCCAAGGCACAGCATGATTTCCCGTGTAAGGTTCCAATTGAGGGAGGCTGATAGTGATGGGTCCCTTCGAGGGTGGATAGGTGATAACAATCGGTTTTGGGATGGGTCTGAGTGTTAGGGTTTGCGGAACCTTTGGTGCGGTCAATGATGCGCTTGGAATGGTGATGACAAGGGGCAGCGGTTGTGGTTGTGATGGAACTGGTACTAGGTAGGTGGATCGAGGGGCCGATCCTTGGTAGGAAACCACCGTAGGCCTATTTGGTGCATTCTGAACGATCTGGGAGATAACGTTGTGCAGATCAGGGCAATTCCTGTGTTGAGGCCGGATCGGAGGGCATATCATGTTAATCTCTGTGCAATCCTCGTCTTTCACCTTAGGCCAAACGAGCCTATCTTTGAGTGAGATGGGTGGTTGTATCTGGGACGTCTTTCTCTTCTTGCATAGACTACTACTCTCTGATTCATCCTGCAATGAAGGGCATGGATTCTTCAAAGCGTAATACGCATTCCTCCCTCGCCAATAGAAACTCAACAACTGATGGTCCAGAAGATCTTGGATCCGATGCCTATGATGGTAGCAATCATAGGTCCAATGACCTATACCTCCCATATGATATTCACATCTTGCACCTAGAAGGAATTCCGGAGCCTGAGGATTCACCGGTTTAGGAGGCATGGGAGTGACCAGTTTTGATGCAATCAATTCTGGAAGTAGACGAGATGGCAGAATTGGGAGGGGATCGAATTCCCTCTTCTTTTGGACCTGCTTGTCCATTTATTCTTTGTGCTGCTGGACTTGAGGGATGAGTTTGATGGGCTTTATTCCCCTGGAGGATACCATATTTGTCATTAGTTGCACCATCATCTTCATTTGTCCTTTGAGCTGCTCTAACTCCCTCATCATATGTGTCAACTCGCACCAGTCGGTTGATGTTGCTTCTTCGGAACCTGCTCTTCTTCCTCGGGGACACTACTAGAAATTTGACATATAACGACGAGCTTTCAATGTATTTCTCTTCTCCATCATCATATTACTATCTTGTTTCGATAGCTTTCAATGTATTTCTCTTCATTCCTTTTGCTAGTGATAGGATATTTTACTATCATCATGAATTTATTTTGGTACATGAAATGTTTGAGAAAAAATGGATCATCAAAGTTTTGGCAGCACTTCGATGCTTACAACAACGTTGCAGCTATTGGAGTGGATAAGGACCTTGTAAGTATGTGATATAGTTTAGCAGAACTAGTATTTCATTCAATAAATTCTTAATTACTAGATAATTTACTCCATGTTCTTTACATATGCTTGTTGATAGAGGGGGGGACTAACTTCTGGTAGTCAATTTTAATTGTATGAAATACTAACACTTTACAGAAAATATTTTAGTTGTGATTGGTGAATGCTATCTTTTCCTTTATGTAATTAACAAATTAGTTTTAAATCCGGAGCTTGTTAAAGGTTCATGGTCTAAAGAGGTGAGGCAAGAATTGTTTATTGATTGTTCAAATTTTCCTATTTTGTTGAGCATTTCCGTATTCTGACTTCATTATTGCTATTATTTTTGTAACATATGTTTAGGAGGATGAAATAATAATTCAATTGGTGGACCACTATGGGCCAAAAAAAATGGTCTACTATTGCACAACATCTACCTTGACGTATTGGTAAGTAGTGTCCAGAAAGGTAAGATTGGATATGATTGCTTCAACCTCTGAATTTCAAGCATGTGTATTACACATTGGCTTTGCTGCCAGATTGTAATAATGGCGTAATTATTACACCGGTATTGCACTGGCTTTGCTGTCAATAGGATGTTCTTCCCTTACACTCAAGCTGCTATTTTACTTGTTGAACGTGGTACAAATATCTATCAGATTGATCGGGCAATTACCAAATTTGGAATGCCAATGGGTCCATTTAGGTAGATAATTACATAATGGCATTCTAGATGGCAATCTTTTAGTGTAGTTGCTTTTAAACGGTTTTGTTTAACATGTAACTGCCTTAAAATGTATTTCTAAATACAGGTTGTGTGACCTTGTTGGTTTTGGTGTTGGCATTGCAACTGGCAAACAATTTGTTGACAATTTTCCTGAGAGAACCTATAAGTCATTGTTACTCCCTCTCATGATGGAGGATCAGAGAGAATCTAATTGTCTATGTGACTTTATAGTTGAGATTTAGGGTTTGTGCTACCTAAACAAGGTTAAAAAGTGGTCAAATCAGTATGGAGAATTCTTCAAGCCTTGTTTTTACTTGTCTGAAAGAGCAGCCAAGGGGGCTCCTCTGGTAAGTTCTGGAACTGATCACATTTTTTACCATAAAATTAACTATTATAGCCTTCAATTTTCTCGTTTAAAAACTTTTTATCCAAAAATATCATCTTTGTGTTTTTGCATGAACTTGTGAAATTCTTTCTTAACTAAATAGAAACTTGTTTGTTTGTTGCAGAGCTCGCCGCTGGAGCAAGGGAAGGCTAGCCTATAAGTTTATTTTAGAAAGATTGAAAACTTTTACGCCATTATTACTATCATAAAATCTGGCAGCACTTGTATTAAGCAATTGTTAAGTCTTGAGTTGTAATGTGGATGATTTTAAATGATTTATATAATATTTTTTATGTTTTATTTTATAGTGTATTTGTGCGTGTTGAATAAATGTGCATTATTAATTAATTTTTTTAAAATCTAAAACGTCTATAGCGACAGTCGCCGACCGTCGCTATAGAGTTTATCGACGGCTTCTACTAAAGCCTATAGCGACGGTCTTTAGGCCTATAGCGACGGTCGCCGACCGTAGCTATAGGTCAATTTTCTAGTAGTGGGAGGAGTCGAGCTAGGGTAGCTGTAATCTACTTCCTCTTCATTTCTTTCTTCCTTGATTCTGATTCGCACCCTAACTCCTGGGGAAGTAATGAGATGATAAGGGTATAATTTCCCTTGTTGATCCCTGTGCTTCTCAACGTAGGTGCGGGCATCCATCCCGTGAAAGTCCTGGTTAAAGTTCCCATAAAGTAGCTTGTCAGCCACATTAGGGTAAACTTCATTCATCCACTCATTAATTTCCTTCTTGACTATCTCCCTTTCAGCACGATCTTGCTCCTCCGGATTCTGGTATATTTGATCGAAGTCATTAGCTTCCAAGATCGGTAGAGTCTCTTGAGGAGGTATGAAGCAGCATCCTGTGTTTTCCACAGTTTCTTCCAGTAAACCCGTTATGGGTCCCGGGGTATATGTTGGTACAGGGGGATAGTCATCCCAGGAGGGAAGCGATGGGATCAATGCAGGATCAGGCTCATGGGGCTTCGAGTATTGGATGTAATAGTCAAACTTCCTTGAGTGTTCACCTAAGAGGTCGGTCTCCTACTTCATATCTTTCTTTTAGCATCTGTTGGCTGGACTTCTTCTTCTTCTTTTTGCTTTAGGGGAGATCTTCACTCTCATCTTGGTAGGGGCGTCCCATCGAACGTACTTTCTATTGCAGGTACTAGGACTCCCTATTGACCAGCCCAGCCATAGGTGGGAATAAGGATCGGAGGAGCTCGGACTAACAGCTTCTTTAACTGCTTGCCTGGCGTACGAAGAGACTATAGAAAGAGTTCCATCTTCTATAAAACTCCTCGACAACAAGGCTTGTTCTTTCGAAAGAGATTTTTTTTTCACATTCTGATTCAGAGGAGAGCCTTTCCGCTATCTGCCTTTAAGTGATAGGGGACGGCTTCGGCATCAAACCTTGATTTTCTTTCAGGGCCTATCCAAAATCCAGTACTTCTTTTCTTGGTCGTGTATATATGAACTGGTTGTTCGCTGTTCAAGAATTCTTATTTAGGCAGTTCATACCATCGATACATAGTGTTTTGATCTAAGATTTTAATTCTTCAATGTTTCAGCAGTAGCATATTGTTCCATAGAACTAAGGTCCAAAATATGGAAGAAACAAGCGTTTCCACGACTCTACCACCCAGTCAATTCTGTTCCACTTAATCCCTCTTTCATGGCCACATATCTTTCCTGCTATGGAATGGGAAATCTTTCTCCTATTCCATGAATCCAATTTTCATTTCATCCGGGAAAAGACATCTTTTTCTCAACAATGTCTTTGTCATTTGATCCAATAGCGTTCCGTTAGATAGGAATAGATTTGATAAATACTGATAACTCTCGGATAGAGTATTAGAACGAAAAGATCCATTAGATAATGAACTATTGGTTCTAAACCATCTCTGGCAATTAATCAACAATTCGAAGTATTTTTCTTGCGTCTTCTTGATAAACCAGTGTTTATATATAGATGTAGGAGGATCTGTTGGGAAAGTAAGAAGCCCCTTTGACATCTCTTCATCTACAAATAATTCTTGATGTGAAAACACGGAGACAAAGGGTTGATATTTGAAGACGAAAAAGAGTGGATCTGCAGGGTACCAAATGAATTGGCTTATTCAAAAAAGGCCTTGTTCATTGGAAGATTTATCTCGTGTCTGGTACTGCATGGTTCCACTCTTCAAGAACTCTGAATCATTCTCTTGAAGCTCATCCTCTTCGTCATAAAGGATCTGCTTGCCCCTAAATGACCTGGACCAATAGGGAAATCCAAATTCATTGGGCCTTTCGATACAATCAAATAGAAACCCCCAAGGGCGCCATATTTTAGGAGCCCAAACTATGTGATTAAATAAATCCTCCTCTATCTGTTGCAGGTAGAGGGCTCCTTCTCCTTCCCCTTCTTCAAACTCTGATTCATTTTTTTCATAGAGAAATCACTGATCAAGGATAGAACAAGATCCATTTTACATCATATCTAAGGGATTCCTTAGTTCGGGCCGAAGAAGCAATGTCACTCGATCATTATCAAACTGACTGCAATCTTTTTCTGTCCGCGAGGATCCCACCAGAGCGCCTTCTACTTCTAATAGGCCATGAACTAGATCAGAATCATTCTCAACGAGTCCATAAGAAGTGATCCCATTTTTTTCATCTGGTCGGGGTAGAGACCAAAGATCTTGAGCGACCGATCCGGCAGAACAACTCAAAAGATAAAGAAGTATCGTGAATTTCTTCATGCTCGTTCCAAGTACGAAGTACCGTTTGTACAAATAATAATCCCCTTCGTTACATGATTTCTTCTTCATATAGATAGATATAGGATCTATGGGGCAATTACTTAGAAGTACAATTTGTGTTACAGCCCTTCCTATCTGATAGAAAAGGATCCCATGATCCTGAACCGATCTTACCTGGGATCGCAAATCCCAAGTTTGTCTATGAAGAGCTGATCTAATTGTATTTGTGTCTATAATTGATTTCTTCTATGTAATACTAATCGATAGGGCCTCATTGGTAAGTGTTACAAGATCTCGTGCATTGGAACCCATGGTTATGGACCCGAATTCATTAGTATGGAACATTTTATTTTCCAAGCGAAATCCCCTAGTATATGAAATGGTTAAAAAGTGCTTTCGTTGTTAAGGAATAAGAAGCCTTCGTATCTTAATGCACGTATTTAATTTATTCGGAGCTATTAGAGCGGGATCCACTTTTTGGGGAATATGAGTCGAAGCAATAACAAGAATATTTCTAGTGGAACATCTTTCACAATCCCTGGAGGGATGATTCACTAATAGACCGAGGGAGAAGTAATTTGACTCATTCACATCCAGATCATGAATATTTGGAATCCATATTATGCAAGGAGACATTGCTTTTGCTAATTCGAATTAAAGGGTGATATAAAATCGGTCTATTTCCGACATCATATCCATAGTTAGCAGTTCCAGCTCCGTATTGTTAGGTTTGTAATATTCAGGAACGCAATCAAATTGCAAAAATATGCGGAAGCGTGAAAAATCAGAGTTTTAAAAAATTTACAAACCATAAACCCGGATCACCCTTTATGCACAATTATTAATTAAACGAAAAGATAAAGAATAAAATCATACCCTTAAAGATCGAGCTTCCTCAGGTACAAGTTCACCTCCAAATCCTTTCGCGTTCAACTTGAATCCACCGGGTTTGGTTCCTTCCTTTGATCAACGTTAGCCACCCAAGTGTTTGGCCTCTAGAAGTGATCCCCCAAGGAAGAAGAAGAATTCAAGAAGATGGGTATTTGGCTCAAACCCTAGTTTTCTATCTCTATAGAAAAAGGGGCGTACTCTCCAATAATTGGAATTACGTATGTTGTAAAAATCAACAACCCCTGCACCCATAATAAGACTTCTCTTATTTATAGATGTAGGCAACCCTCCTTAACAATTAAGGAATTGGGTTTTATTTAATTAATTAAATTCTTTTACTTAATTAAGCTCCCTAATCTTATTAGAGATAATTAATTAAACTTTTAATTAATTAGCCTCCTAATTTTATTAGGAATAAATGACAGTACTTTTATTAATTAATTCTCAAACTCCTTTTGGAATTAAATAATAATAATAGTAATAATAATAATAAGACTCCTCTTATTAATTTATATTTAATATTTCCAAAATATTAAATAATAAATATTAAGCTATTTAATTTATTCTATCACCATAGATTAAATTAAATATACTTAACTTATTATTACGATTATGCCATTTACTTCTTAAATAATTATTCTTCCTTTTATGGTGTGACCCTTTAGGTTCTCTATATTAAATCGGTTGTGAATAAATCAATTAGAACAATTCTAATCTTATTTAAATAAATAAATTAAACTATTAATTTATTTAAATAAATAATATTTATTCTACAATAGGGATAAGCCTCCCTAGCGATTAACGACTTTCCAGATAATATAGATTTCAACATTAATCATAAAAGAACCTTTGAGTAAATAGTTACCGTACAATTCAATCCTTCCACCATACAATGTCTCAATTAAATATAAGACATGGAATTACTGTCAAGTCTTATTTTATTTAATTATATGTATTTCGACTCTTAAATGCACAACTCCAAATAATGAAAATTAGAAACTCCTTTCTAATTTCATTCTGCCTTGGCCAAGGACTACTGGGTTGTCATTTATCGAATCACATAGGACATTTCTCTTCTTTTACTAGAAGTGGTAGATTCTTTATTGATCATACATTATCTCCATGTACAACTTATTATACCCAAGCATACCCTTTGATATACCCTAAGGGTCTTAAGGAATAAGTCAAAGTATAACTCATCATACACAAGATACTATGATGATCTCAAGTCCAAGGATCACTTGTACTACTATCACTATAGGAATTCCTATTGACATGCAAGTAAAACTCCATTAGGTATTCCTTAGTGAGTCACGTTCAGTGAACTTATTCTCTAATAAGCACCTACATACTTGCTTTAGTGTCTCCACACAAATGATCATGAGATCAATCATCCTCATCCAATGAGCAAGCAACGTATGTACCAATCTATCCGGATTCACTAATCCCCAATTTAGTAATCCAACGATTGGGAAATATTTTAGTTTTAAGCTTTCTAAGAATTTAGATCTCATTATAATGATCATCATCATTATTCTAAAAGCATTGCTTAAAACTATGGGTTTATCACATATTATAAAACAGCATCATGTAGATAATTAAAAGCCTTTAATAAATTAATACTTTTTATTAATAAATGAATAAGATTGTTTACAAAGTATATGCTTTATCATCAAACATGATTGGCTTGTATGCATACTACTTTCAATCTCCCACTTGCACTAAAGCCAATCGCCATGGTATCTCATACCCTTCTTCTCTAAGTGACGATTATCCTGCTATTGGATAAGCTTTAGTTAATGGATATTTAATATTGTTCTTGAGAGTTCATTATCTCTATAGTGATTTCCCATCTTTCAATGATTCTTATAATCAAATGAAAGTGCCACAACACATGTTTAGATCCAAGATGAGACTTAGGAACTATTCCTAGTTCTGTAATAAACTTTTCATCCAAACAATCAACTTGCAGCTTCATTTATAGCTATATACTTTGTCTTTATCACTAAATCAACAACTCTTTGTTGTTTGGAACCTTTCCAATTCACTGCACCACCGTTTAAGGTAACCCTTTACCTTAAAATGGATTTTCTGTCGTCTTGGTCTGTCTGAAAAACTTGAGTCTGTTAAGCCCTCTAGTTTTAATCCAGATCCGCCATGAATTATATCACATCCTTAGTGCTGGTTAAGTACTTTAAGATGTTTTTCACTGACTCATAGTGAACTTCTCCTGAATATGACTGATCAACATCAGGTCTCGTATATTTCATTGCATACATGATAGTTACTCATGTGATCTCTCTTTTAGGAGTCTTTGAGGACTATTAAGAGAGATACACTCCATGGCTCATCAACATGAGATATCCTTTGGAGTTTGCCATGCTAAACGACTTTAGGATCAAATGAATATACGTTCCTTGGGTTAAGCCGAGCATCCTTTTAAATCTATCTATATAGATTTGCATCCCCAATTAAGATACTCTTCCCAAATCATTCATGGAGGAATGTTTAGACAACTTTATCTTTATTGATTTTAGCATTTGCATGTCATTCCTTATCCGTATTATATCAACATATAATACCAGAAATGTTACGATGCTCCCACTGACCCTTTTGTACACACTAGGTTCATTCTTGTTTTTGATAAAATCAAACTCTTTTGATTATCATATCAAAATGAATGTTCCATTTTTGAGAAGATTGCTTCAATCTATTTCTCTGAGTATCTACAACTCTTACCTCATCGTATGTAACTGGATCATCATCTTCTATGATACGTACCTCATCATCATCATCCATGATGAATCCATACCTCCTAGGTATCTTTGGTACTATTCTAGATTTACGATTCGGTTGTGGTACAATAGGTCTATCTATAGGTTCCTCTTATTTGACTTGTAGTGTTTTGTGGTTCATGAACTTTTCAAGATCTATTATCCTCCCACTAGCCCCTTCAATGATAAACACCTTTATCTTAGAAGGTAGCGTGTTTCACAACAAACACCTTTTTCTAAGTAGGATTATAGAACATATACCCTAAACTTACTTTAGGATGTCCCACAAATCTATACTTGCCAAATAGTGTCCCAAACTTATCCTTTGAAACTGTTTCATATAAGTTGGACAACCCCTTATCTTAACATACTTAAGATTAGGAATCCTCCCTGTCCATAACTTTTATGGAGTCTTGGGGCTGGATTTTGAGGTTACCTTTTCGTAGATATGCAGCCATTTCTAGGACATTACCCCAGAAGAATACTGGAATGTCTGTAAAATCATTATGGACCGCACCATGTCCAACAAGGTATAATTTTTCCTTTCATATACATCAATCAATTATTGTGTATCAGGAGGCGTCCATTGTGAGAAAACCATTTGAGATGATTTAAAACCTCATTGCACAAGTATTGCTTCCTTGATCCGATCAAAGAATCCCAATACTTTGCCATGTTGTTTCACTTCTGAATTCTTTGAACCTTTCAAATAATTCACACTTGTATTTCAACAAATACACACATTCAACTCTTTGAATGATCATCTCCTTTTCTTATACTAGTTTGTTCAGTTCGTAAAATTATTTTCACGTAAGTCAAGTACACAAAATCCATTAAGTAATATTCCAGTTCTATACAAAACATTATTATTATAAATAGAACAACAATTGTTCTTAATTATAATACCAAAGATTTCATTGTCCAACAATAAAATAGAAATAATGTTTCTAACAAGAACAGGAATACAATAACAACTTATTGACTTAATAGATTTGCCCGTAAGCAATGCTAAACAATAAATTCCTATGGCTAATGCAGCAACCTTTGCTTCATTTCCCACACATAAGATTACTTATCTTTGTTTAGCTTTCTACTTCTTCTTGGTCCCTTCATAAATCTATATTTATGATATCCAAGGTCGGTATCCAATACCCAAGTAGAACCTTGACTTAAAGAAAAATTTATTTTAAATCATGAACAAATTTGTATTTGTAACCGAAACTTCACTAAGCTTCTTTGGTTAGCCTCTGCAAGATGCTTCTCGCAGTTTCTTTCCAGTGTCCAGGCTTATTGCAGTGGAAGCAAACATCTTTGCTATCCGTATCAGTTTTGTTCTTATTATCCTTTGTTTTTGCCCTTTCTATTTACCTTCATAGAATCGTTCTTCTTTTCAGAAGATCCTTTGGCCCCTACCAGTAAGACTTGGTCTTTCTTGGTTGGAAAATGACTCTCAACATTTTTCAACATGTTAAGCAAATCAGCGAGGCTGATATCTAGCTCGTTCATATGAAAAATTCACAACAATTGTGAAATGAGTCCGGGAGTGAGTGCAAGATCAAATCTTGGCTCAACTCTCCATCCATGATAAAACTCGTTGTCCTAATTGATCAATCAAATTGATTATGTTAAGGACTTTTATCTGTACCGTAGTGTCATCGGTCATTCTAGATCGGAAGAGCTCCTTAGATATCTGATATCTATCAGTCCTACTTTCCTCACCATCAACTACTTGATGTGCAGGAATATAATAGGAGAACATCCATAGTTTCATGCTGACGCTGAAGCTCGTTACTCATGGATGCGAGCATGATGCATTGAGCCAATTGTGCATCATCTTGCCACTTTCTAAAAGTAGCAATCTCTTCCTCGGAGGCATTGTCTGCAATCTTTGCAGGGATAGGCGTATTAAGGACATAAGATAGTTTTTCAGCCGTGAGAACTATTCTCAATTCCTTAACCAATCCGTTTAATACGGTCCGGTTAAATAACATCTAATATGTTTCGCAGTGATAGTAATTTAGACATTGTAAAATTCTATAAATGAATTTGTAATTAACAATATTTTAACATACATTCTTTTATTAATTACCAAAATAAATTAGGTCTTGTTTTAAATTGGTATCTCCCACTATTTTCATCAAACTATATTACCCTCAATATATAGTTCGGCAATATCTAATTAAAGATATGCTAGTGAGAATAAGAATCTCATTTCAAATGTATATAGCCTTGTGTGTGCACAACAAACTATATATAAATAAATAGGTAGACAACTCTTGTCAATTACATCAACTATGTAACTCCTTGTATTTTGCCTCTTAAATCATAATGGTCAAGTGTGTGCACATCCGAACTAAAACGATTTAAGTTAAGTCAGACCCAGCATTTCCATATAAGTAAAGAGAAAACTACAGCCCTTGTGTGTGCACAACAAAGCAGTAATGTTCAATTCCTTATAAACATCATATGTAATAAAAACAACATCTTAAATATTTAATACTCGCCTTGTGTGTGCACAACAAACTCATATTAAATATTCAATACTCTATTGTTTCTATCATGCTAGAAGGCGACGTTCGATATTCCAAATATCTTTGAACGTTACAACTTAATATAAAATATTTGAGGGGTTTGTTATTAATAAGTCTCATCTTGTTTAGCGCGCATGCATATATATATATATATATATATATATATATATAGAATAAAGATCATGTCCGGACTCCCGGACGGGAGAAAATCCGGACCTGAAAAAAAAATTTTTTTTTTTTTTTTTTTTTTTGTAGAACAACTAAAAAAAAAAAAAAATAATTTATGGAAGTAAAATTTTTCCAAAATAAAGTGTTTTGGGTGTGTTTTTAACACCCACACCAACCAATGTATGTACAGTCTGCCCAGACTGTACAGACATGTTTTGTTATAGGCATCCAAATCACGCCCAAAACACTGTATAATGTAAAAATTCCAATTCCATAAATTTTTTTTTTTTTTTTTTTAGTTGTTTCAAAAAAAAAAAGCAAAAAAAAAAAAAAAAAAAAAAAAGGTCCGGATTTTACACCTGTCCGGGAGTCCGGACAGGATCCGGACCCTATATATATATATATATATATATATATATATATATATATATATATATAATACGCGTCATATTAATGAACATGCGAAACATGTTTGCATAATATATAATATATATAATATAAGCATGCACATATAGAATACTATATTCTACCTGGATTGATTATGAACTTTTATTCTAGTTTGGTTCACTAGAGCCACCAAGTGAACCAAAAGGTCAAACCCTAGGGGTGCAAGAATTAATATTTAAATATAACTATTACATTTAAAACAGGGCTCCATTACAAACGGGTCTTCACGTGCTCCTTGCTCATTGATCTCTAATTCTTCAAAATAATTCTAACTATTCCTATTACAAAACTATTTAAAATAAATAGAAACCTTGATCAGCAGTCAAGGGGAAGTACATAGGAGGGAGATAGAATTTATATTAAGAAAAATTAGAGAAGACGAGGTACGCAGACCCCATTTAATAAACTCATACATTCATGCATCCAACTAAAATAAAATTCAATCACATTGGTCAATAGTTCATAATCAATCTCATTTATTATCATACACATCACCATATGTATCAATAAATAACATTCATCTCATGAATAATAAACATTTAATATATATATTGATATCATTTAATGGGCAAATTTAGTTAGTATAAAATCTAATTTTGAATCAAAATAAACTCCTTTATTTTAATTCAAATTTAAATCAAAATAAAACTATTTTATTTTAATTTATTTAATTTTGAATAAAATAAACTATTTTATTTTAATCAAAATAAACTCTTTTATTTTAATTAATTATGGAATCCAATTCCATGTTAAAAAAAACTCCTTTATTTTAAACATGGATTCTCTTTCCTATTCACAAATAAACTTTTTTTATTTTGAATAATATAAAATCTTATTTCATATTTAAATAAACTCCTTTATTTAAGAAAAGATGGATTCACTTTCTTATTCATAAATAAACTCTTTTATTTTGAATAATATGAAATCTTATTTCATATCAAAATAAACTCCTTTATTTAAGAAAACATGGAATCCAATTTCAACTCCAATTAGTTATCATGGAATCTAATTCTAACTCTAATTAATTAGCATGAAATCTAATTTTAAAATTAAAATACACTATTTATTTTAAAATTAAAATAAACCTTTTATTTTAAAATTAAAATAAATTTTTTATTTTAATTATAAAATTATTAAGAATATATATTCCATGTTTAGTTCCACTTGCAAGAATCACTTGAGTCTATGAAAAAACAATGCTCCAGCTCCAAAAAAAAAAATTGGCCGCACTTCACCTTATCCACATGAGTCACCAGGAAATAAAAAACAACACGGAACAGCTTTTTGAAAAAAATTTGATTCAGCAACACAACATGATCCTAATATATATTTAATATATATATTCCGTACAGCAGCATATATATTTACATGTTGCTAAACCATGAAAAACCGTGAATCCTGGACCATGAAAAAACCGTGAATCCTTGGTGGATCACCTTATCCACGAAAAAACAAAATAGTTTTGGCAAATAACAGTAGCGTTTTTTTTTTAAATTTTATACGATAAAAGTATGCCCAATTAAATTGTTCTAAACACATATCAATATACATATTAAATCTGAACAATTAATAATTTGCATAAAGGTTTGGCTCTGATGCCACTGTTAGGTTTGTAATATTCATGAACGCAATCAAATTACAAAAATATGCGGAAGCGTGAAAAATCAGAGTTTTAAAAAATTTACAAACCATAAACCCGGATCACCCTTTATGCACAATTATTAATTAAACGAAAAGATAAAGAATAAAATCATACCCTTAAAGATCGAGCTTCCTCAGGTACAAGTTCACCTCCAAATCCTTTCGCGTTCAACTTGAATCCACCGGATTTGGTTCCTTCCTTTGATCAACGTTAGCCACCCAAGTGTTTGGCCTCTAGAGGTGATCCACCAAGGAAGAAGAAGAATTCAAGAAGATGGGTATTTGGCTCAAACCCTAGTTTTCTATCTCTATAGAAAAAGGGGCGTACTCTCCAACAATTGAAATTACGTATGTTGTAAAAGTCAACAACCCCTGCACCCATAATAAGACTTCTCTTATTTATAGATGTAGGCAACCCTCCTTAACAATTAAGGAATTGGGTTTTATTTAATTAATTAAATTCTTTTAATTAATTAAGCTCCCTAATCTTATTAGAGATAATTAATTAAACTTTTAATTAATTAGCCTCCTAATCTTATTAGGAATAAATGAGAGTACTTTTATTAATTAATTCTCAAACTCCTTTTGGAATTAAATAATAATAATAGTAATAATAATAATAAGACTCCTCTTATTAATTTATATTTAATATTTCCAAAATATTAATTAATAAATATTAAGCTATTTAATTTATTCTATCACCATAGATTAAATTAAATATACTTAACTTATTATTACGATTATGCCATTTACTTCTTAAATAATTATTCTTCCTTTTATGGTGTGACCCTTTAGGTTCTCCATATTAAACCGGTTGTGAATAAATCAATTAGAACAATTCTAATCTTATTTAAATAAATAAATTAAACTATTAATTTATTTAAATAAATAATATTTATTCTACAATATGGATAAGCCTCCCTAGCGATTAACGACTTTCCAGATAATATAGATTTCAACATTAATCATAAAAGAACCTTTGAGTAAATAGTTACCGTACAATTCAATCCTTCCACCATACAATGTCCCAATTAAATATAAGACATGGAATTATTGTCAAGTCTTATTTTATTTAATTATATGTATTTCGACTCTTAAATGCACAACTCCAAATAATGAAAATTAGAAACTCCTTTCTAATTTCATTCTGCCTTGGCCAAGGACTACTGGGTTGTCATTTATCGAATCACATAGGACATTTCTCTTCTTTTACTAGAAGTGGTAGATTCTTTATTGATCATACATTATCTCCATGTACAACTTATTATACCCAAGCATACCCTTTGATATACCCTAAGGGTCTTAAGGAATAAATCAAAGTATAACTCATCATACACAAGATACTATGATGATCTCAAGTCCAAGGATCACTTGTACTACTATCACTATAGGAATTCCTATTGACATGCAAGTAAAACTCCATTAGGTATTCCT
>JAINUV010001490.1:1126196-1138696 GCA_020205505.1 Panax japonicus
GCCGAACTCTTCTAGATTTGAGGTTCAAATGAAAGATTCTTCTCAATGGAACTGGCCATCTAATCTATGAAGATAGGCTGCACCAGACAAACAACAAGCCCCTTTGTCAGAGACTTTTAAGTTGTTCAAGAAGATGTACTGCTACTACGCCCTTCGTGCCTATTCTCTTGAGAGTTCCCTCGGCTCGGGGAATAGAAAGAAAGACTTTGACGTTCGGTCTGGTCTCAGGTAAGGAGTTGGGGTGTACCGGGGGCTCGGGGGGTGCAACCCCTAGACTCGGTAAGATAGCCATGAGTTTGGGAGCTAAGCCCGAAGCGAGCTCGGGCGAGCGGTAGTAGTTTTTTAAAGGGGGCACGACACGACGTTTGCTCTAGAAGTTGCAGAAAGAAATCGAAATCTTAATCTTGCGGAAAGGCTCCTAATGCGAGATATTGGTTGTACTGGTATCTTGTCCTATCTATCCCGGTAGAAGAAAGAGGGTCGTGTCTCCTGCCCGCGTGCAGGAATAAGTCTTTTTAAAAAGGTTATATCAGTCGAGAGCGAAAGGTAAAAGCCTCACATCACCCGTACCTAGAAATAATATAGTAAAGCTCCTAATAAAAAAGCAAATGAGGCAATGAGACAAAACAAATGAGATGAGCAGAGCCAGAGAAAGATGAACAAGAAAGGGAATACAAAGAGAGTCCTATCGAGCGGAGAAGATTGAATTATGCCTTACCTTCGAGATGGACAGTCTATTTATTCTACTAGTCTATTCAAACCGTAAAGGTGCTTGCATCCGACACTGCACTCATATGCCTTGAATAGATAAATAAAGTATAGGTATAGAAACATGGAATTCGCTCTTCTACTGAACAGCCGGTCAACGGATGGACGATATTACACTTCCATTCTTCTACCTCCACTGCTAAAATAAAACAAGTTACAAAGTTCAGTAACTAGCTCATCCAAAAAGTAAAAGACACTGGAGAAGCATCGATAAATGAGAGGACTGCATCAATCATTCGATCTACCTACAATCAAATTCCAAAAAATTAAGTAGCCTATCAACAAGACAAGTAGCGGGATTCAAAAGTCAAGGAAGGAATCAATCACATGCCCCTGTTCTTGTTTCGGGGTCGAAGACATCACGTCCGACATCAAATGCCACTATGATAGATGAAAGGCGAAGATAGGTGGCACGGATAGGTGGAACGAGAAAACTAACTAGGCTATTCGATAATTAGTAATGATGAACGTCACTCGACTCGATGAAGACATCGACGAAGATTCTTTTAATCAAGTAGGGACGAAGCAAGAACTGTAGTCGTAGATCAGTAAGTAATCCCATCATCAGTCAGAGTCGTAGGTGAAGCATGAGAGTAGATCAGTATTTTACTTTTTATATAGTTGCGAATTCTGGCAACCCAAGCTATGAGTGGTTCAATTGAGTGCAAAAGTCTCTTTCGTATAGCTGGCAAAAGTGGTTAAATAGCTGGTGAATCTAACGAACTACTCTTTTTATGTCAATCTTCCCAGCAGCGGAGACAGTGAGACTCTCTTTAAGACGTGTTAAGTCATGCTTGTAGGGAGTGAAATCCACTGTTGAGAGAAAGCCACCAATGGAAATATTTCATATGTCCATCAAGCATGGTCCCTATCTCCAGCAATGGGGTCTTGGAGTTCCATGCAAGCTTTTTCAATCCTTTAGACATTTATTCTCCAGTGATAGCAAAGATAGATTTGTCTCTCTGGGCTAAAATAACGTCACCGCGTACGATCAATAACTATGACTTCCACTAACAGTATGAAGACAATGACTTCCTCTTTTTTATATGGGCGGGTAAAGGAGATCAATCCACAACTACTCTTTCAGCCGGATGGCTACATGCGATCTGTCCCGTCTGTCTACGGCATCACGCATTTCTCTTATTTTCTTTCTTAGTCACCCTTAATGAAAAATAAAATAAGACTCAAAACCAAAAGGAAAACAATTGCACGGGAGGGGCTGGCTTCAACCTTCGATTGGAATACTATTGAGATCCCTATTTTCAAAATCTAATAACCAATACGAACAACTATTCCAGATAGAAGCGGGTCCAACTTTAGTGGACAAAGTGAAGAATGCTCAACTACAAGATGAAGAGTGTGGGAAAATCAAAGAGAATTTGATTGGGAGTAGTGATGTAAAATACAAGATCGATATAGAGGGACTACTACGTTTTACGGGAAGAATCTAGGTTCTAGCAACACTAGACCTAAAAGAAGAAATTTTGATCGAAGCTCATAGCTCAAAATATTCAATTCATCCAGGAAGCACAAAAATGTATCAAAATTTGCGCCGACATTTTTGGTGGTCGAATATGAAAAGGGATGTTACAGAATGCGTAGCGAAATGCTTGACATGTCAAAGAGTAAAAGTCAAACAACAAAGACCCACCGGATTACTTAAACCATTGGAAATAATGGAATGGAAGTGGGAACACATCACTATGGATTTTGTGGTGGGTCTTCCAACTACTCAGAGAGGATGTGATGCGATTTGGGTGATAGTGGACAGACTGACAAAGTCAGCGCACTTTTTACCCATAAAGATTAGATTCAATCTTAATCAGTTGGCAAGATTGTACATTAAAGAGATTGTTTCGAGGTATGGAGTGCCAGTATTAATTGTGTCCGATAGAGATCCGCGATTCATGTCTAATTTCTGGAAGAGACTACAAGAATGCATGGGGACACAGTTGTGAATGAGTACGACTTATCATCCACAAATAGATGGCTAAAGAGAACGAACAATTCAGACATTGGAAGATATGCTGAGAGCATATGTCATGGACTTTAAAGGAAGCTAGGAAGAACAATTACCGTTGGTGGAATTTGCATACAACAATAGTTATCACGCGAGCATCGGCATGCCACCTTACGAGCCATTGTATGGCAGAAAGTGCAGAACTCCACTGTACTGTGATGAAGTCGGTGAACGCCAACTGTTAGGACCAGAACTAGTGCAACAAACTGCTAACGTTGTCAAACTCGTCGGGACAAGATTAGTAGCAGCCCAAGACCGACAGAAAAAGTATGTTGATCAAGACAGACAAGATCGTGCATTCGACGTAGGAACTTTTGTATTCCTAAAAGTTTTTCCCTGAAAGGGGAAAATTTGTTTCGGTAAAAAGGGAAAGCTAAGCCCAATGTTTATTGGACCCTTTGAAGTGTTGCGAAGAGTGGGAGAAGTGGCTTATGAGGTAGCTCTACCACCAGAGTTGGAAAACATTCATAATGCTTTTCACATTTCGGTGTTACGACCATATAAACCCGACTACAAACATGTGATCGAGTACGAACCGTTGCAGTTCAAGAAAGATTTGTCTTATGTGAAGATGATATGGTGGAACCAGAACGCTGAAGAAGCTACGTGGGAACTCGAAGAGAAAATGTTGAAAGAGTACCCTGAGTTATTTGTTTAATCCGTGTCTTCAATTCAGGGGACAGAATCTTTGTAAGTAGGGAAGAATGTAACGAATGATTTGTTTGAGTTGTGATTCTAAGGACATAATCCTTGTAAGGAGGGAATGATGTAACATTCCAGAATTTTAAATTATAATATTAAATATTTATTAATTTATATAATTATTTAATGGATGGGTTTCTTGTTGAATAAATAATTGTTCAATTTGAGTTGATGTGGTTTAGTTAATTATTTGTTGATTAAATAATTAAATATTAAATATTTATTGATTTATATAAATATTAAGTGGATATAATTACTGTTGAATAAATAATTGTTCAATTAGAGTTGATATGGTTTAATTAATTATTTGTTGAATAAATAATTAAGGAGCTAAGAAAATTAATTGTTATGAGATTATATATTAATTTAATTTAATAATTAAGTTAGAGAGCTAATAATAATTAAATGAATTATAATATTTTAATTAGATTTTTGTAATTAAAATAAGGTGTTAGTTGATTAAATAAAATTATAATTATAAAGAAAGTTATAGTTTTGTGGTATTGAATTATGTGTTAAAGTAATTTAAGAGATTAATATTTGAATTGATTAAATTGATTATTTAATTTAATAAGGAGTGTGACAAATAACCTTACTATAAAGGAGTTACTAAAATAAATTAAAGGAGTTAATTCAGTTTTTGCTAAACAAGGCCTAATGCTTATTAAAGTCTTTAATCTAATTGTGTTTTACCAAACAAGGTATAAGGGTTAATTGATTATCTTTTTACTGGTTAGCCAAACAAGCCTTATGGCTTTTGATTTCAAATAAAAAAATAACTGATGTCAGTTAAGTTAGAGTTATATTATATATTTAATATATACATTATATCTATATACGTTATATCATAAGACGTAAGAATATAGGAGAGGGGTTAGAGAGAAGAAAAGAAAAACTCAGAGGAAGAAAAAGAGAAGAAGAAAAAAGAGAGGAAGAAAGGCTAGAGATTGGAGAAGAAGAAGCTTGAGAATAGAAAGGAATATCCATCATCATCTTCTTCAAGGTATTTCTCCAATTCTTTTTAGTTTTTAAAGTTTAGTTTTTCTCTTCCCAAATTCTCTATAGAATTCTTGTGTAAGGATGAATTGTTGTTGCTATGTGGCTTTATATGACATACTAATGATGTTAAAACTATTTTCATAAGTTATAGTCAATGAATTGATGATATGTATGTAATTTATGAAGAGAACGTTTTACAGAGAGTTTTTGTGAATATATATTGTTTAGCTTAAAGTAGAAATTGAGGTTTAATTAGTTGTTTAGTTGATAAATTGACCATCTAATTTGATAGAGTATGTATAATTATTGATAAAGATACTTTGAATTAATTGTTTTGGTTGAAAAACAAAATTTACAGTGTTGATTTTCATTGAAATATCAAAAAGTGAGTTTTTAGCAAAAATAGTGAAATTGAATGTTTTAAATTTGTTGTTTATATTGTTGTATAGGTAGAAACATGTTAGGAGTTCTTGAATTATGTTTACATGAAGTTTTTGTATGAATTGCATGTGAATTAGTCTGTTAGAAACGAGCTTGTAGGCCAAAATGGCTTTTTCTTGTACTGTTGTCGAAGCTGTCAGTCGAAACTGTAGTTTCCCGCCGTGCCGCGGCCCAGCAGTACGTTAGTGGCGCCGCAGCGCCATCACCACGCCGCAGCGCAACTTCGTAGTGTATTCAACGCGCCGCAGTGCCATCACCACGCCGCAGTGCGACCCACAGTGTAAACTGTGGTGCCGCAACGCGAGTTAGCAGAATGGTCTGATAGTGTACTTTTTGTACACGAAATTTTAAGAAAAGTAATGTGATGATAGTAGGACTGTTAAATTATGATTTCAGTATTTTTATATCATGAATAAGTATGTTACTAGCGATTAAGTTGTGTTATAACTTAATTATGTGATTAAATAGTCAAACTTACATGATGAATGTATTAGTTATGTGATAATGATTAACTATGTCACGATGACATATATATAGGATATTGTGATTCAAATTGTTCGGTTTAATCTACGAACAAGACAAGTTTTCTAATCTATTATCTTGTTAATTCAATTAATATTTTCAATGATGTAAGTTATTCTGGAGCAAGTTATTCTTGTAGTTAACTTTTTGTTTAGTATGCACAACTATCTATACTAATGTCGAACATTTCTATCGTTCAAATTGCTATGCATGCTTAGTATTCAATTCTAATTAACCTTGGCTTAGTATTGTTCAAGCAAGGTATGCTATAGTTATTCAAATTATATGATATTAGATTATTCATAAAGCATGACTTTAGTTACTATGATTGATTCAATTACGATTATTCTATATTATAGTGTTATTGGTTTTTTTCAACTACTCCTTAGTTGATGTTCGTTGAATTCCAAATTTACCTTGAAAGCTTATCCAAACCAAACTTCCTTTGGTGCGGACTTGTACTCTAAATACTGAGATGAACAACCCTATTGTTATGATGAGGGTTTAACTTGCGCATATCGTTAAAATGTTTGTGCACAATACGTTGTACGAAGGGTTTATCCCCCTAAATACGAGGTCCTTATAGTCTAATGACTGTTAAAGTTGGAGTTGAAAGAGTACTTGCAACTGTGGACGTAGTCCATGGCCTTACGACCCTCAGTGATGTATATTTTCCATATTTTGGGATTTTAGTTTCTGATTATTATTGATAGAGTACTATTCACTTTTGATGAGCCTATTTCGACAGTTATTATTGTTATACTCCTGTTGATTCCATATTATACACAGTGAGCAATTATTTTGCTCACTCTTGCATATTTATAAACTCATTGCAGCTAAAGAAGAGAAGGTACGTGAACCTACTACTAGAAAAGGGAATGGAAAAATGTACAAGTGATGAAGACTTGTAATAGTTTTGATAGTTTTATTATCAGACTTTGATTTAAAGATTTTAATAAATTTTATTTAATTTTCCGCATATGAATGTTTGTAATTAAAGGTTAGACAACCTGAGAGATTTTTATTTTAGTTTAATCCTGTATGGGTAGGTTTTTATTATTCAATTTTATTATAATTGGGTAGTTAGAAATGAATGTTTTGATTAAGTGAACACCAAATCTTGAAGAAATGAAGTACCAGGATTTGGGGGTGTCACAATGCAAGTGTCCTCACATGGATAATTGTTGTATTTGAACACTTGTTGATACATACTTATTGAATTTCGGTATGTATACTATAAGACCCCAAATTTTATGAATAAAGATTAATTTTTCTTGAAATATAATTTTGAATATTATGGTGTGGATTTGATATAATGTTATAGTTGTGGGTAATATTTATAAATTTTGCAAAGTAAGCAAGTGGTTATATAATATTCGATTGGTCGGAGAATATTCGTTTTAACAGGGAATATTCGTACGACGTCACAATCATTGGTGGAACCCACAACGGAAGTATTGTCGTATTTATAAAATGACAGAAATATATTTTTTATAAAAATAACGGCGAAAGTTTTACCGTTAAATTGTTGAACTATCCAGTGGTAAAACAACGGTAATACGTGTGGTTGCATAGTAGCACACAGTATTGATTATTGAAGCTTACGTGAGAAGTCACTCAGTTATACTCTATTATTGCTACAGTAATTATTTCATAATATCTCTCATATTATTGATTCAATTATTGTCACAATATCATTTGCATAATATTTATTATTATTAAATCAATAATTGAGACGACAAAGTTATTCATATTATTATTTGCATTATTGATAATGTTTAGAAAGTTCTGTCAAAGGGAGGTTTGGTCACCTAATTACGCGCCAATAGGGAGAAATCCTTATCGAAAATCCCCCTCATTCCTGGGAATGATCTGGTTGTTAAATATTGTGAGTTATAATATTAATGATGAATAAGTTCATGTTGATTAAAGATGAAATTGATATTTCCATTGTGTTAAGATTATTAGTGTTAGTGGAAATCGACATCTATTCCAATAATAATTGATTTCTGGAGGTTATATTGACCAATCGGGTAATTAATCAGATAAATGAACAATTAATTGCTATTAATTCACATGCTTCGAACTATTGATTCACATGAATGTACTATTGATTCACATGATGTACTATTAGGGGACGTGGTGCAAGATTGATAATACTTGGATAAAAAAATTAAAATAGAAGTATAGATGAATGTACTATACTGTAATTATTTTTTTCACATGTATGGAACTATTGATGCACATGATATACTATTAGGGGAGGTGGTGCAAGTTTTATAATACTTACAGGACTAAATTAAAAATGAAGGAAAAGATGAAGATATTATACTGTAATATTTTGAGCCCCAAAACGTGCAATTATTGAAACTATGTTTTCCTATAAATAGAAGCTCATTCTTCTTTCATTCTCACCAATTCACTAAGACTCACAAGAGCAATTATAGAGAGAGAAGCTATAGAGAGAGAAGTTTTAGAGAGAAAGTAGAAGAGAAGTCTGCTACCTCACTATTCCAGTATCCAATCTTCTTATGAGGCAAGGGGTATTATTTATTTCATCTTCGCTTACGATATTATTTTTCGTATTCGTAAGGAATATTATCTTCATTCAATATTCGTAAGGAATATTATTTTGTTCAATATTCGTAAGGAATATTATCTTCATTCCATATTCGTTGGAATATTATTTTCGTTCAACAGTCGTAAGAGATATTATTTTTTCAGTATTACTAAGAAATAATATTTTCTTCCATACTCTGTAGTATGTGAGTAATATTATTTCGTCTCGTATTCCTGATTATACCCTCATTTTGTTAAAGTATTACTTCTATACTCCGTGAAATTAGTAGAATATCCTTGAAATTTGCGCTTCATCTAGTATCGTTTCACAAAGATACTTTCTGCACATTCTTGTTAAATTTTAAGCTTTTCATGCTGGAGTACTATCCATGAGTAGTATTCATTTTTACGGTACTATTCACAAAGTACTATTCACGGGTACTATTTATAAGGTACTATTCACGGGTACTATTCACAAAGTACTATTCACAGGGTACTATTCCTGAAGTACTATTCACGGGTAGTATTCACCCGGGGAATTATTCATGACAAAAATTGATTTCTTTTTTGTCCAAATTATTTTTGATACGATATTATTCTTGAATTTTTCTTCAAAAAACAGTATCATGTTGACAATTTGGGCATTATTGAATTCTGGATAAATTAAATTATAAATCTTTAAAAATTTATCATTTGCTTTCTTTTAATTGAATTCTTATATCATTGTCATCATCATCATCATCATGCTTGTATTGTGATAAAAGTCATCTGTGGCTTACGTGCATAGATGTACTATTGATTGGTATGATTATTACCAGGGATTATTCGGTATAATCATGACCATAATGTTAAAAATGATGTGTTAAAAGTCCTCATTGGCTTGTAGTGCATTGATGAACAGTTGTTGGTATGATTATGACCAGGAATTATTCGGTATAATCATGACCATTGATGATTACATAAATATCTTTGGCCCATAGTGCAGGGATGATTCGATGATGTGGTTTATTTATTAAGCTGAGTCTCAGCGATAAGATTGATGATAAACTTTTTAAATCGTAGAAGATAGTAGATATCATACTCTAAGTGACTCTTCTAATGGATTGCTTGTTCCGCTGCAGTAAAAATTGATGTTTATTATATTTTATCAGTTTAACACTGTTGAAGGCTAACAATAATTTATTCTGTATTATCTTTGTCATAATATTTCTTACTGGGCTAGTTGAGCTCACCCTTTATTTTCATTGTTCTCTTCAGGAAATAAGAATATAGCTGGGACTAGTTGGGGAATGGAGTGACGGTCCAGATGTTTGCATTAGTAGTCCTTACTATTCAGTGAAATAGTGTGATAATAAATGTAATAAAGACTTCATTTGAGTTTGAATACTTTCTATAAGACAATATTCATGTAAAAAATCTAAGCTACGCTTTTGTCGTATTGTATAAAAGAAGTTTGTATTTGATTTATGTACCATGTATTTCGCGACTCAGAATGGGTGATGTATACCTATTTTGGGGGCGTCACTTATATATTAATTAAAATTCGTCTAAGCTATTTGACTCGGATAGGAATAGATTTTTGACACCCCCAAATCTGGGTACTTCAATTCCACGGGATTTGGTGTTCACTGTACAAATATCATCTATCTATCTACCCATAATACATGCAAACCATGCAATAGATAGAAATAAAATCCTCCTCTTATGGGGTTACAACATCTGAATAATAAACATAATCCCAGGTCAATACTAACCTTAAACATCTGTACGGAATCACAAACAATTAAGACATAAATAACATCATTAACTCAAGTCTAAACATAATACATCATCATATAAAATAACAAGTCTTCATCAATTGTTAATCTTGCCCTTGCCTTTGCTAGTAGAAGGCTCGTCGGACCTTTCGTTCTTAACTGCAATGTTATTATTACACAAGAGTGAGCACTATTGCCCACAAGTAAAATAATGAAATAACAATGTATAATAACATGCGAGTGAATCAAAGACTTCTGAAATAAAAGCACAACTTTTGAATCAAGAATGAATAACAAGAATCAAAAGATATCTAAGGGTTATAAGAACATGAACTATGTCCTAGGTTATCAAGGGTTATACTTGAAACCTTTAACAGCCATAACACTATGGGCCTTTCTACTCGTACTTAGGGGGATCAGCCCTTACTACCATACTGTGCACAATATCTTAATGCTAACGCATAAGAAATCCCTATACAGGGTTGTTCATCTTAGTTTGACATTCGAGTTCGCACCAAAGGAAGTTTGGTTTGGATAATTCAATAAGGGTTCTGAAATTTAAAACGTTCATCAACTATGGACTAGTCGAATTAATAAGGTTCACTAGTCTAACAAGGTTCAACAATAATGATATTCAAATTGAATAATAATCTCAAGAAGTATACAATAGAACAAATATTGTATAACAGATTCATACTTTGAAAAGATAATCAATCTTTAATATAACAATTCGAACTTGAATAATAGTAATGAGAATTTACTCGAAGTAAATAATAAACTTGAACAATGATAACAAGTAGGGTTAAGAAACTTGCCTGGTGCGTAGATTACACTTTAATTAAACTCATTCTTTGATTTAAATCCTACATATCATTTCCATTCACAACTCTAGTTAATTATAATATAATTAACCATCATAAATTCATTCTTTTGTCTAAACTTTGGTTATGATTATACTTAGTCAAATATCACACTTATTTTCACATAATAACACTTCATGAATAATAAGCTACTTATGTATTTCATAATTCAATCCACGTGCAATTATGTTATTTACATGTTAAGTATCTATTTTAATATCTCATTATACTTCTAACATATCTCCATGTTCATTAAATCAAGTTGTTATCACATTGCTAGACTTGAACATTTAAAAATAATTCATTTCTGGACATTCAGCAGAGTGGCGCTGCGGCGCAACTTTTGTACTAAGCCTTCGCGCTGCGACTTGAGATATGGCACTACGGCGCGGGAATTAAGGCACGAGACTGGCGCAGTGGCGCGGCGAACCAGAAACTGTTCTGCAATTCGTGAAAAATTGCAGGACATAGCTAAAAACTCCAATAAATTATTACTACACGAATTTAATCATACCCACATGTTGGACTTCATATATAATCATTACCCAACATTTATAGAGTGACTTTAACCATTTACAACACATAATTACTGTCACTTTAACCATTTAAAACACATAATTATAGAATTAAAATATATAAATTTTTACTGTTCTTGAAGGTTTTGAACATAAATTATGAAAATTAATACTACGGATTCGTTATAAAACCGAATCCGTTCATTTAAGGTTTCTTCGTATCAACATGTATAATCAAATAAGAGTGGGAATTTTACAAAATCATTTATGTTTGACATATTAATAATTACGTATAAGGGTCATATGGTCATAACCCAAACTCTGTAAATTTTGAAGCAATCATATACGATGTATTTTCATGAAACTGATGATATGGAACCATATAATACATTGAGAAACACATTAAAACAACATCTTAACACATATATGTACATAATCCATACTCCTTCCAATTTACAGAGACTTTACAGTAAACTTGAAAGCCATTTTTATAAAATTTAAACAACGTAATTTTAAAATTTGGGAAGGAGAAGATTACCTAGATTGTAGAGTATACATTAGTAGAGATGATCAAAGATGATCCTTTCACAAATACTTGTTGATTACACACTTACAATTTCTCTCAATATTACAATTTCTATCTGACAATTTCTCAAACTCTCTCCATCTCTGTTTTTCCAGACTTAGAAATAATAAGAAAGAAAAGAATACGTAATATAATAAAGGAAAAAGGAACTGATGCGCATAATGGTCAGTTAACCCAGTCATGAGTAACTGCTAATAACTCCCACTAAGGCCATATTTGGCTAGCTTTAAAAACTCATTCTTATTTAAATTAATAAATCTCTTATACTATAGTTTAAATCATGTCACACCTCTTTACGAAATAAATCAAATATCTTATTTAATTTAATTAAATAACATATAATAATTTTTCATTAATTCACATAGTCAAACAATTAAATTCTCATTTATTAATAATGTCAAATTATTAAATCTCTAATTAATTATTACATTAATTAAAATTGCATTATGCTTATTAAATATTTCATTTAATTCAATAAGCTCACATAAATACATATTTGAATAATAATTATTCTCCACATTAATTTAATAAATATAATACATATAATTAAATTAATTTATCACAATTGCATCAATTAATTATTTAATCTAATAATAAATCATCAAAAATATTTATTTACTTCAATAAATATCAAAATTAAATTACAAAAATCTCGTTCGTCACATCTTTCCCTCGTTAAAAAGTTTCTGTCCCCAGAATCACGACTCAATAATTTCGACCCATTACATTCTCCCTCCCCCCATTACAAAGATTATGCCCCCAGAATCGCTT
>JAINUV010001490.1:1141196-1182997 GCA_020205505.1 Panax japonicus
TTGACTGCCTCCATTATGTTGTTGCTAGCAAATACCACTATTTTTTGTTTTGGATCTTCCAAATCATTCCTGCTGGAGATCCGGACCCATTTTTTTTCTGATCCTTCAATAAAAAGATTCATTCTCTTCATAAAAAAAGGAGGTAGAGCCAATAAATATTTTTTTTCGATTCTTCCCTGGAGTCGAATACCTCATTCAAGAATTGTTTTTGATCTAATCCGTAGGAATCAATAGAAAAGGCAAATCGCTTATGATACACCAGATCTGGCTCGGTTATTGTTAGAGTGAATAAATCTGCCATTTCTTGAAATCTCTCTTCTTATTCAAAATCGCGGTGTAACGTGTATCCTCCCCTGTTCCGGTCATGGAATAGATGAAATAAATCAAAAAGTGGATTTTTATTCAAGAATGAAATCTTATTGGAACTATCCATATTCGGTTCATCCTTCGGAACCATATCACACATCCCGAAAATGATGAATTGAGATGGTATTTTGTAAATACGTAATTATCTTGAATATATTAACCATTTCTTTCTTTTTCGATCACCTCGATGGGACAAAAGAAAGATCTTATTATTTCTTCAACAATTTCTGATCTATAGTGGACCTCTCAGTAGGATTCGAACCCAGATAAAGTTCTAACCATCTATCAGTGAAAAAAGAACAAACAGATCTTGTAGGATTCCTAAGAAATTCTTCGATTTCTTCCGATTTAAAAAATAGATTTTGGTTTATACCTTCTATCTCCGCTACAAGTTAAGGAAGGTTGGTCTAACACAGTTTATACATGAAACGCTACCTGATTGTCCCGATATCATGCTTGAGACTTGCTATGACCCAGATATTCTTTGTGTGGTTATGCCTGATCAAGAGGATGGATTGGTGTTAATCCCTAATGTTATTCTGTCTTTCTCATGGTCGCTTGCCAAAAGATGGTTACCGATTCGAAAATCTATATGATTCCTTTTAAAAAACCCTACTTTCCTGCTTGAACAAATGGGAAAGGTGGAAAGGTTGTACAGGCTTGACTTAAAGGCTTCATTAAGTATTATTCCAATCAGTCTGATTTTAGATAAGGTTAAGCCTTTTATTGGAGATGGTTCAGTTTAAAAACTCATTTCATCTTTACTTTTTCTCCCTATCATTGATGATGATGGAAATTATAGGTCAGATATAAGCTTTGGTGGTATGCCACCTGTGGGTGAAATCACTAGGGTCTTATTCAATATAGTCTTCATGGACATCCTCCGATCTAGGATCTAGCAGCTAGGAATCGCACAACTAAGAAAGAAGCATGACCGGTTGAACTAAAAGAACAAGAAACAGAATCACGCTTTGGAACAATCACAAAAAAAAGGGGGATTCCGCGGGTATTTCTAAGGACGGACCGCATACCAACCATTCCTTTTTGGAATGTAGTGAGCCCTCTTCTTGCCCGGGCTTGGCTTTCAGACTTGACACCTTTCTTGTCGGAGTGAACGGGGTTGCCTCGTTTCGGGGTTACCTCAAAGTAAGGGATATCCGGGGTCACCTCCGAAGGGTCCTAGCAGCAAGACAATCGGGGTAGGAGGGATGCCTGTCTCGGAGGTAGCGGGGTTGCCTTGAAGGCGCGTCTGCTGTTTCTCTTGTTTTGTTCCTAGGCCCATTGGAAGCCTTTTTATGGCAGTCTTTGCCGAACTCTTCTAGATTTGAGGTTCAAATGAAAGATTCTTCTCAATGGAACTGGCCATCTAATCTATGAAGATAGGCTGCACCAGACAAACAACAAGCCCCTTTGTCAGAGACTTTTAAGTTGTTGAAGAAGATGTACTTCTACTACGCCCTTCGTGCCTATTCTCTTGAGAGTTCCCTCGGCTCGGGGAAGAGAAAGAAATACTTTGACGTTCGGTCTAGTCTCAAGTAAGGAGTTGGGGTGTACCGGGGGCTCGGGGGGTGCAACCCCTAGACTCGGTAAGATAGCCAGGAGTTTGGGAGCTAAGCCCGAAGCGAGCTCGGGCGAGCGGTAGTAGTTTTTTAAAGGGGGCACGACACGACGTTTGCTCTAGAAGTTGCAGAAAGAAATCGAAATCTTAATCTTGCGGAAAGGCTCCTAATGCGAGATATTGGTTGTACTGGTATCTTGTCCTATCTATCCCGGTAGAAGAAAGAGGGTCGTGTCTCCTGCCCGCGTGCAGGAATAAGTCTTTTTAAAAAGGTTATATCAGTCGAGAGCGAAAGGTAAAAGCCTCACATCACCCGTACCTAGAAATAATATAGTAAAGCTCCTAATAAAAAAGCAAATGAGGCAATGAGACAAAACAAATGAGATGAGCAGAGCCAGAGAAAGATGAACAAGAAAGGGAATACAAAGAGAGTCCTATCGAGCGGAGAAGATTGAATTATGCCTTACCTTCGAGATGGACAGTCTATTTATTCTACTAGTCTATTCAGACAGTAAAGGTGCTTGCATCCGACACTACACTCATATGCCTAGAATAGATAAATAAAGTATAGGTATAGAAACATGGAATTCGCTCTTCTACTGAACAGCCGGTCAACGGATGGATGAGATTACACTTCCATTCTTCTACCTCCACTGCTAAAATAAAACAAGTTACAAAGTTCAGTAACTAGCTCATCCAAAAAGTAAAAGACACTGGAGAAGCATCGATAAATGAGAGGACTGCATCAATCATTCGATCTACCTACAATCAAATTCAAAAAAATTAAGTAGCCTATCAACAAGACAAGTAGCGGGATTCAAAAGTCAAGGAAGGAATCAATCACATGCCCCTATTCTTGTTTCGGGGTCGAAGACATCACGTCCAACATCAAATGCCACTATAATAGATGAAAGGCGAAGATAGGTGGCACGGATAGGTGGAACGAGAAAACTAACTAGGCTATTCGATAATTAGTAATGATGAACGTCACTCGACTCGATGAAGACATCGACGAAGATTCTTTTAATCAAGTAGGGACGAAGCAAGAACTATAGTCGTAGATCAGTAAGTAATCCCATCATCAGTCAGAGTCGTAGGTGAAGCATGAGAGTAGATCTGTATTTTACTTTTTATATAGTTACGAATTTTGGCAGCCCAAGCTATGAGTGGTCCAATTGAGTGCAAAAGTCTCTTTCGTATAGCTGGCAAAAGTGGTTAAATAGCTGGTGAATCTAACGAACTACTCTTTTTATGTCAATCTTCCCAGCAGCGGAGATAGTGAGACTCTCTTTAAGACGTGTTAAGTCATGCTTGTAGGGAGTGAAATCCACTGTTGAGAGAAAGCCACCAATGGAAATATTTCATATGTCCATCAAGCATGGTCCCTATCTCCAGCAATGGGGTCTTGGAGTTCCATGCAAGCTTTTTCAATCCTTTAGACATTTATTCTCCAGTGATAGCAAAGAAAGATTTGTCTCTCCGGGCTAAAATAACGTCACCGCGTACGATCAATAGCTATGACTTCCACTAACAGTATGAAGACAATGACTTCCTCTTTTTTATATGGGCGGGTAAAGGAGATCAATCCACAACTACTCTTTCAGCCGGATGGCTACATGCGATCTGTCCTGTCTGTCTACGGCATCACGCACTTCTCTTATTTTCTTTCTTAGTCACCCTTAATGAAAAATAAAATAAGACTCGAAACCAAAAGGAAAACAATTGCACGGGAGGGGCTGGCTTCAACCTTCGATTGGAATACTATTGAGATCCCTATTTTCAAAATCTAATAACCAATACGAACAACTATTCCAGATAGAAGCGGGTCCAACTTTAGTGGACAAAATGAAGAATGCTCAACTACAAGATGAAGAGTGTGGGAAAATCAAAGAGAATTTGATTGGGAGTAGTGATGTAAAATACAAGATCGATATAGAGGGACTACTACGTTTTGAGGGAAGAATCTAGGTTCTAGCAACACTAGACCTAAAAGAAGAAATTTTGATCGAAGCTCATAGCTCAAAATATTCAATTCATCCAGGAAGCACAAAAATGTATCAAAATTTGCGCCGACATTTTTGGTGGTCGAATATGAAAAGGGATGTTACAGAATGCGTAGCGAAACGCTTGACATGTCAAAGAGTAAAAGTCAAACATCAAAGACCCAACGGATTACTTAAACCATTGGAAATAATGGAATGGAAGTGGGAACACATCACTATGGATTTTGTGGTGGGTCTTCCAACTACTCAGAGAGGATGTGATGCGATTTGGGTGATAGTGGACAGACTGACAAAGTCAGCGTACTTTTTACCCATAAAGATTAGATTCAATCTTAATCAGTTGGGAAGATTGTACATTAAAGAGATTGTTTCGAGGTATGGAGTGCCAGTATCAATTGTGTCCGATAGAGATCCGCGATTCACGTCTAATTTCTGGAAGAGACTACAAGAATGCATGGGGACACAGTTGTGAATGAGTACGACTTATCATCCACAAATAGATGGCTAAAGAGAACGAACAATTCAGACATTGGAAGATATGCTGAGAGCATATGTCATGGACTTTAAAGGAAGCTAGGAAGAACAATTACCGTTGGTGGAATTTGCATACAACAATAGTTATCACGCGAGCATCGGCATGCCACCTTACGAGCCATTGTATGGCAGAAAGTGCAGAACTCCACTGTACTGTGATGAAGTCGGTGAACGCCAACTGTTAGGACCAGAACTAGTGCAACAAACTGCTAACGTTGTCAAACTCGTCGGGACAAGATTAGTAGCAGCCTAAGACCGACAGAAAAAGTATGTTGATCAAGACAGACAAGATCGTGCATTCGACGTAGGAACTTTTGTATTCCTAAAAGTTTTTCCCTGGAAGGGGAAAATTTGTTTCGGTAAAAAGGGAAAGCTAAGCCCAATGTTTATTGGACCCTTTGAAGTGCTGCGAAGAGTGGGAGAAGTGGCTTATGAGGTATCTCTACCACCAGAGTTGGAAAACATTCATAATGCTTTTCATATTTCGGTGTTACGACCATATAAACCCGACTACAAACATGTGATCGAGTACGAACCGTTGCAGTTCGAGAAAGATTTGTCTTATGTGAAGATGAGATGGTGGAACCAGAACGCTGAAGAAGCTACGTGGGAACTCGAAGAGAAAATGTTGAAAGAGTACCCTGAGTTATTTGTTTAATCTGTGTCTTCAATTCAGGGGACAGAATCTTTGTAAGTAGGGAAGAATGTAACGAATGATTTGTTTGAGTTGTGATTCTAAGGACAGAATCCTTGTAAGGAGGGAATGATGTAACATTCCAGAATTTTAAATTATAATATTAAATATTTATTAATTTATATAATTATTTAATGGATGGGTTTCTTGTTGAATAAATAATTGTTCAATTTGAGTTGATGTGGTTTAGTTAATTATTTGTTGATTAAATAATTAAATATTAAATATTTATTAATTTATATAAATATTAAGTGGATATATTTACTGTTGAATAAATAATTGTTCAATTAGAGTTGATATGGTTTAATTAATTATTTGTTGAATAAATAATTAAGGAGCTAAGAAAATTAATTGTTATGAGATTATATATTAATTTAATTTAATAATTAAGTTAGAGAGCTAATAATAATTAAATGAATTATAATATTTTAATTAGATTTTTGTAATTAAAATAAGGTGTTAGTTGATTAAATAAAATTATAATTATAAAGAAAGTTATAGTTTTGTGGTTTGAATTATGTGTTAAAGTAATTTAAGAGATTAATATTTGAATTGATTAAATTGATTATTTAATTTAATAAGGAGTGTGACAAATAACCTTACTATAAAGGAGTTACTAAAATAAATTAAAGGAGTTAATTCAGTTTTTGCTAAACAAGGCCTAATGCTTATTAAAGTCTTTAATCTAATTGTGTTTTACCAAACAAGGTATAAGGGTTAATTGATTATCTTTTTACTGGTTAGCCAAACAAGCCTTATGGCTTTTGATTTCAAATAAAAAAATAACTGATGTCAGTTAAGTTAGAGTTATATTATATATTTAATATATACATTATATCTATATACGTTATATCATAAGACGTAAGAATATAGGAGAGGGGTTAGAGAGAAGAAAAGAAAAACTCAGAGGAAGAAAAAGAGAAGAAGAAAAAAAGAGAGGAAGAAAGGCTAGAGATTGGAGAAGAAGAAGCTTGAGAATAGAAAGGAATATCCATCATCATCTTCTTCAAGGTATTTCTCCAATTCTTTTTAGTTTTTAAAGTTTAGTTTTTCTCTTCCCAAATTCTCTATAGAATTCTTGTGTAAGGATGAATTGTTGTTGCTATGTGGCTTTATATGACATACTAATGATGTTAAAACTATTTTCATAAGTTATAGTCAATGAATTGATGATATGTATGTAATTTATGAAGAAAACGTTTTTACAGAGAGTTTTTGTGAATATATATTGTTTAGCTTAAAGTAGAAATTGAGGTTTAATTAGTTGTTTAGTTGATAAATTGACCATCTAATTTGATAGAGTATGTATAATTTTTGATAAAGATACTTTGAATTAATTGTTTTGGTTGAAAAACAAAATTTACAGTGTTGATTTTCATTGAAATATCAAAAAGTGAGTTTTTAGCAAAAATAGTGAAATTGAATGTTTTAAATTTGTTGTTTATATTGTTGTATAGGTAGAAACATGTTAGGAGTTCTTGAATTATGTTTACATGAAGTTTTTGTATGAATTGCATGTGAATTAGTCTGTTAGAAACGAGCTTGTAGGCCAAAATGGCTTTTTCTTGTACTGTTGTCGAAGCTGTCAGTCGAAACTGTAGTTTCCCGCCGTGCCGCGGCCCAGCAGTACGTTAGTGGCGCCGCAGCGCCATCGCCACGCCGCAGCGCGACTTCGTAGTGTATTCAACGCGCCGCAGTGCCATCACCACACCGCAGCGCGACCCACAGTGTAAACTGTGGTGCCGCAACGCGAGTTAGCAGAATGGTCTGATAGTGTACTTTTTGTACACGAAATTTTAAGAAAAGTAATGTGATGATAGTAGGACTGTTAAATTATGATTTCAGTATTTTTATATCATGAATAAGTATGTTACTAGCGATTAAGTTGTGTTATAACTTAATTATGTGATTAAATAGTCAAACTTACATGATGAATGTATTAGTTATGTGATAATGATTAACTATGTCACGATGACATATATATAGGATATTGTGATTCAAATTGTTCGGTTTAATCTACGAACAAGACAAGTTTTCTAATCTATTATCTTGTTAATTCAATTAATATTTTCAATGATGTAAGTTATTCTGGAGCAAGTTATTCTTGTAGTTAACTTTTTGTTTAGTATGCACAACTATCTATACTAATGTCGAACATTTCTATCGTTCAAATTGCTATGCATGCTTAGTATTCAATTCTAATTAACCTTGGCTTAGTATTGTTCAAGCAAGGTATGCTATAGTTATTCAAATTATATGATATTAGATTATTCATAAAGCATGACTTTAGTTACTATGATTGATTCAATTACGATTATTCTATATTATAGTGTTATTGGGTTTTTTCAACTACTCCTTAGTTGATGTTCGTTGAATTCCAAATTTACCTTGAAAGCTTATCCAAACCAAACTTCCTTTGGTGCGGACTTGTACTCTAAATACTGAGATGAACAACCCTATTGTTATGATGAGGGTTTAACTTGCGCATATCGTTAAAATGTTTGTGCACAATACGTTGTACGAAGGGTTTATCCCCCTAAATACGAGATCCTTATAGTCTAATGACTGTTAAAGTTGGAGTTGAAAGAGTACTTGCAACTGTGGACGTAGTCCATGGCCTTACGACCCTCAGTGATGTATATTTTCCATATTTTGGGATTTTAGTTTCTGATTATTATTGATAGAGTACTATTCACTTTTGATGAGCCTATTTCGACAGTTATTATTGTTATACTCCTGTTGATTCCATATTATACACAGTGAGCAATTATTTTGCTCACTCTTGCATATTTATAAACTCATTGCAGCTAAAGAAGAGAAGGTAGGTGAACCTACTACTAGAAAAGGGAATGGAAAAATGTACAAGTGATGAAGACTTGTAATAGTTTTGATAGTTTTATTATCAGACTTTGATTTAAAGATTTTAATAAATTTTATTTAATTTTCCGCATATGAATGTTTGTAATTAAAGGTTAGACAACCTGGGAGATTTTTATTTTAGTTTAATCCTGTATGGGCAGGTTTTTATTATTCAATTTTATTATAATTGGGTAGTTAGAAATGAATGTTTTGATTAAGTGAACACCAAATCTTGAAGAAATGATGTACCAGGATTTGGGGGTGTCACAATGCAAGTGTCCTCACTTGGATAATTGTTGTATTTGAACACTTGTTGATACATACTTATTGAATTTCGGTATGTATACT
Organism: Panax japonicus; assembly: GCA_020205505.1. Classification (NCBI taxonomy): domain Eukaryota; kingdom Viridiplantae; phylum Streptophyta; class Magnoliopsida; order Apiales; family Araliaceae; genus Panax; species Panax japonicus. The sequence goes on from JAINUV010001490.1 coordinate 1,149,559, forward strand.
ATAAGACCCCAAATTTTATGAATAAAGATTAATTTTTCTTGAAATATAATTTTGAATATTATGGTGTGGATTTGATATAATGTTATAGTTGTGGGTAATATTTATAAATTTTGCAAAGTAAGCAAGTGGTTATATAATATTCGATTGGTCGGAGAATATTCGTTTTAACAGGGAATATTCGTACGACGTCACAATCATTGGTGGAACCCACAACGGAAGTATTGTCGTATTTATAAAATGACAGAAATATATTTTTTATAAAAATAACGGCGAAAGTTTTACCGTTAAATTGTTGAACTATCCAGTGGTAAAACAATGGTAATACGTGTGGTTGCATAGTAGCACACAGTATTGATTATTGAAGCTTACGTGAGAAGTCACTCAGTTATACTCTATTATTGCTACAGTAATTGTTTCATAATATCTCTCATATTATTGATTCAATTATTGTCACAATATCATTTGCATAATATTTATTATTATTAAATCAATAATTGAGACGACAAAGTTATTCATATTATTATTTGCAATATTGATAATGTTTAGAAAGTTCTGTCAAAGGGAGGTTTGGTCACCTAATTACGCGCCAATAGGGAGAAATCCTTATCGAAAATCCCCCTCATTCCTGGGAATGATCTGGTTGTTAAATATTGTGAGTTATAATATTAATGATGAATAAGTTCATGTTGATTAAAGATGAAATTGATATTTCCATTGTGTTAAGATTATTAGTGTTAGTGGAAATCGACATCTATTCCAATAATAATTGATTTCTGGAGGTTATATTGACAAATCGGGTAATTAATCAGATAAATTAACAATTAATTGCTATTAATTCACATGCTTCGAACTATTGATTCACATGAATGTACTATTGATTCACATGATGTACTATTAGGGGACGTGGTGCAAGATTGATAATACTTGGATAAAAAAATTATAATGGAAGTATAGATGAATGTACTATACTGTAATTATTTTTTTCACATGTATGGAACTATTGATGCACATGATATACTATTAGGGGAGGTGGTGCAAGTTTTATAATACTTACAGGACTAAATTAAAAATGAAGGAAAAGATGAAGATATTATACTGTAATATTTTGAGCCCCAAAACGTGCAATTATTGAAACTATGTTTTCCTATAAATAGAAGCTCATTCTTCTTTCATTCTCACCAATTCACTAAGACTCACAAGAGCAATTATAGAGAGAGAAGCTATAGAGAGAGAAGTTTTAGAGAGAAAGTAGAAGAGAAGTCTGCTACCTCACTATTCCAGTATCCAATCTTCTTATGAGGCAAGGGGTATTATTTATTTCATCTTCGCTTACGATATTATTTTTCGTATTCGTAAGGAATATTATCTTCATTCAATATTTGTAAGGAATATTATTTTGTTCAATATTCGTAAGGAATATTATCTTCATTCCATATTCGTTGGAATATTATTTTCGTTCAACAGTCGTACGAGATATTATTTTTTCAGTATTACTAAGAAATAATATTTTCTTCCATACTCTGTAGTATGTGAGTAATATTATTTCGTCTCGTATTCCTGATTATACCCTCATTTTGTTAAAGTATTACTTCTATACTTCGTGAAATTAGTAGAATATCCTTGAAATTTGCGCTTCATCTAGTATCGTTTCACAAAGATACTTTCTGCACATTCTTGTTAAATTTTAAGCTTTTCATGCTGGAGTACTATCCATGAGTAGTATTCATTTTTACGGTACTATTCACAAAGTACTATTCACGGGTACTATTTATAAGGTACTATTCACGGATACTATTCACAAAGTACTATTCACAGGGTACTATTCCTGAAGTACTATTCACGGGTAGTATTCACCCGGGGAATTATTCATGACAAAAATTGATTTCTTTTTTGTCCAAATTATTTTTGATACGATATTATTCTTGAATTTTACTTCAAAAAACAGTATCATGTTGACAATTTGGGCATTATTGAATTCTGGATAAATTAAATTATAAATCTTTAAAAATTTATCATTTGCTTTCTTTTAATTGAATTCTTATATCATTGTCATCATCATCATCATCATGCTTGTATTGTGATAAAAGTCATCTGTGGCTTACGTGCATAGATGTACTATTGATTGGTATGATTATTACCAGGGATTATTCGGTATAATCATGACCATAATGTTAAAAATGATGTGTTAAAAGTCCTCATTGGCTTGTAGTGCATTGATGAACAGTTGTTGGTATGATTATGACCAGGAATTATTCGGTATAATCATGACCATTGATGATTACATAAATATCTTTGGCCCATAGTGCAGGGATGATTCGATGATGTGGTTTATTTATTAAGCTGAGTCTCAGCGATAAGATTGATGATAAACTTTTTAAATCGTAGAAGATAGTAGATATCATACTCTAAGTGACTCTTCTAATGGATTGCTTGTTCCGCTGCAGTAAAAATTGATGTTTATTATATTTTATCAGTTTAACACTGTTGAAGGCTAACAATAATTTATTCTGTATTATCTTTGTCATAATATTTCTTACTGGGCTAGTTGAGCTCACCCTTTATTTTCATTGTTCTCTTCAGGAAATAAGAATATAGCTGGGACTAGTTGGGGAATGGAGTGACGGTCCAGATGTTTGCATTAGTAGTCCTTACTATTCAGTGAAATAGTGTGATAATAAATGTAATAAAGACTTCATTTGAGTTTGAATACTTTCTATAAGACAATATTCATGTAAAAAATCTAAGCTACGCTTTTGTCGTATTGTATAAAAGAAGTTTGTATTTGATTTATGTACCATGTATTTCGCGACTCAGAATGGGTGATGTATACCTATTTTGGGGGCGTCACTTATATATTAATTAAAATTCGTCTAAGCTATTTGACTCGGATAGGAATAGATTTTTGACACCCCCAAATCTGGGTACTTCAATTCCACGGGATTTGGTGTTCACTGTACAAATATCATCTATCTATCTACCCATAATACATGCAAACCATGCAATAGATAGAAATAAAATCCTCCTCTTATGGGGTTACAACATCTGAATAATAAACATAATCCCAGGTCAATACTAACCTTAAACATCTGTACGGAATCACAAACAATTAAGACATAAATAACATCATTAACTCAAGTCTAAACATAATACATCATCATATAAAATAACAAGTCTTCATCAATTGTTAATCTTGCCCTTGCCTTTGCTAGTAGAAGGCTCGTCGGACCTTTCGTTCTTAACTGCAATGTTATTATTACACAAGAGTGAGCACTATTGCCCACAAGTAAAATAATGAAATAACAATGTATAATAACATGCGAGTGAATCAAAGACTTCTGAAATAAAAGCACAACTTTTGAATCAAGAATGAATAACAAGAATCAAAAGTTATCTAAGGGTCATAAGAACTTGAACTATGTCCTAGGTTATCAAGGGTTATACTTGAAACCTTTAACAGCCATAACACTATGGGCCTTTCTACTCGTACTTAGCGGGATCAGCCCTTAGTACCATACTGTGCACAATATCTTAATGCTAACGCATAAGAAATCCCTATACAGGGTTGTTCATCTTAGTTTGACATTCGAGTTCGCACCAAAGGAAGTTTGGTTTGGATAATTCAATAAGGGTTCTGAAATTTAAAACGTTCATCAACTATGGACTAGTCGAATTAATAAGGTTCACTAGTCTAACAAGGTTCAACAATAATGATATTCAAATTGAATAATAATCTCAAGAAGTATACAATAGAACAAATATTGTATAACAGATTCATACTTTGAAAAGATAATCAATCTTTAATATAACAATTCGAACTTGAATAATAGTAATGAGAATTTACTCGAAGTAAATAATAAACTTGAACAATGATAACAAGTAGGGTTAAGAAACTTGCCTGGTGCGTAGATTACACTTTAATTAAACTCTTTCTTTGATTTAAATCCTACATATCATTTCCATTCACAACTCTAGTTAATTATAATATAATTAACCATCATAAATTCATTCTTTTGTCTAAACTTTGGTTATGATTATACTTAGTCAAATATCACACTTATTTTCACATAATAACACTTCATGAATAATAAGCTACTTATGTATTTCGTAATTCAATCCACGTGCAATTATGTTATTTACATGTTAAGTATCTATTTTAATATCTCATTATACTTCTAACATATCTCCATGTTCATTAAATCAAGTTGTTATCACATTGCTAGACTTGAACATTTAAAAATAATTCATTTCTGGACATTCAGCAGAGTGGCGCTGCGGCGCAACTTTTGTACTAAGCCTTCGCGCTGCGACTTGAGATATGGCACTACGGCGTGGGAATTAAGGCACGAGACTGGCGCAGTGGCGCGGCGAACCAGAAACTGTTCTGCAATTCGTGAAAAATTGCAGGACATAGCTAAAAACTCCAATAAATTATTACTACACGAATTTAATCATACCCACATGTTGGACTTCATATATAATCATTACCCAACATTTATAGAGTGACTTTAACCATTTACAACACATAATTACTGTCACTTTAACCATTTAAAACACATAATTATAGAATTAAAATATATAAATTTTTACTGTTCTTGAAGGTTTTGAACATAAATTATGAAAATTAATACTACGGATTCGTTATAAAATCGAATCCGTTCATTTAAGGTTTCTTCGTATCAACATGTATAATCAAATAAGAGTGGGAATTTTACAAAATCATTTATGTTTGACATATTAATAATTACGTATAAGGGTCATATGGTCATAACCCAAACTCTGTAAATTTTGAAGCAATCATATACGATGTATTTTCATAAAACTGATGATATGGAACCATATAATACATTGAGAAACACATTAAAACAACATCTTAACACATATATGTACATAATCCATACTCCTTCCAATTTACAGAGACTTTACAGTAAACTTGAAAGCCATTTTTATAAAATTTAAACAACGTAATTTTAAAATTTGGGAAGGAGAAGATTACCTAGATTGTAGAGTATACATTAGTAGAGATGATCAAAGATGATCCTTTCACAAATACTTGTTGATTACACACTCACAATTTCTCTCAATATTACAATTTCTATCTGACAATTTCTCAAACTCTCTCCATCTCTGTTTTTCCAGACTTAGAAATAATAAGAAAGAAAAGAATACGTAATATAATAAAGGAAAAAGGAACTGATGCGCATAATGGTCAGTTAACCCAGTCATGAGTAACTGCTAATAACTCCCACTAAGGCCAAGTTTGGCTAGCTTTAAAAACTCATTCTTATTTAAATTAATAAATCTCTTATACTATAGTTTAAATCATGTCACACCTCTTTACGAAATAAATCAAATATCTTATTTAATTTAATTAAATAACATATAATAATTTTTCATTAATTCACATAATCAAATAATTAAATTCTCATTTATTAATAATGTCAAATTATTAAATCTCTAATTAATTATTACATTAATTAAAATTGCATTATGCTTATTAAATATTTTATTTAATTCAATAAGCTCACATAAATACATATTTGAATAATAATTATTCTCCACATTAATTTAATAAATATAATACATATAATTAAATTAATTTATCACAATTGCATCAATTAATTATTTAATCTAATAATAAATCATCAAAAATATTTATTTACTTCAATAAATATCAAAATTAAATTACAAAAATCTCGTTCGTCACATCTTTTCCTCGTTAAAAAGTTTCTGTCCCCAGAATCACGACTCAATAATTTCGACCCATTACATTCTCCCTCCCCCCATTACAAAGATTATGCCCCCAGAATCGCTTACACAAAATTAAGTAAATAAATGAGGGTAATTCTTCATCATATTCTCTTCGAGTTCCCACGTAGCTTCTTCAGCGTTGTGGTTCCTCCAAATTACCTTAACATAAGGTATTACTTTATTTTTGTGAACTTGTTCTTTTCTGTCGATAATTTGAACAGGAAATTCTTCGTAAGATAAGTCTTTTTCAAAATGCAGGGGTTCGTATTCAATTACATGCTTGTAATCGGGTTTGTAGGGTCGTAATACAGAAACGTGAAAGACGTTGTGGACATTCTCGAGTGCTGGAGGTAGGGCTACCTCATATGCAACTTCTCCAATTCTTCGCAGTACTTCAAATGGTCCAATGAATCTTGGGCTTAATTTCCATTTCTTTCCGAACCTGATCTTCCCCTTCTAGGGAGAGACCTTCAAGAAAACATAACTACATGATTCAAATTTGATAATTTTACGATGTGGATCAACATATTTCTTCTATCTATCTTAAGCTACTACCAGTCGTGCTCGGATCACTTTGACTATTTCTGCTGTCTGTTGTACCAATTCTGGCCCTAGAAATTGTCTTTCGCCAACTTCATCCTAATAAAGTGGAGTTATGCACTTTCTGCCGTATAACGCTACATAAGGCGGCATGCCTATACTAGCGTGGTAACTGTTGTTGTAGTCGAACTCTACTAATGGTAGGTGATCATCCCAATTTCCTTTAAAGTCCATTACACAGGCTCTTAGCATATCTTCTAATGTCTGAATCATTCTCTCACTTTGTCCGTCTGATTGAGGGTGGTATGCTGTACTTATTCGCAATTGCATTCCCATGCATTCCTGTAGACGTTTCCAGATATTTGATATAAAGCGCGGATCTCTATCAGAAACAATTAACACTAGCACTCTGTGCCTCAAAACAATCAATTTTACGTATAGTCTCGCCAACTGATCTAAGTTAAATCTGATTTTGATTGGAAGGAAGTGTGCGGATTTCGTCAGTCGGTCAACGATAACCCATATTGTGTCGTAGCCTTTCTGAGTCATCGGAAGGCCAACCACGAAGTCCATTGTAACATGTTCCCATTTCCATTCTGGGATTTCCAACGGTTGAAACAATCCACTTGGTCTCTGATTTTCTGCTTTCACTTTCTGACAGGTAAGTCACTTGACAACACACTCTGCAACATCTAATTTCAAATTCGGCCACCAGAAGTGCTGTCAAAGATCTTGATACATCTTGGTAATACCAGGGTGAATCGAATATCGTGAACTATGAGCCTTGCTCAAAATTTCTTCCTTAATCTCTTGTATAGGCGGAACCCAAATTCTACATTCAAATCTCAGTATTCCTTCCTTATCCATCTTAAATCTCGGTTCAGTTCCTTCAGATATCTTCTTTGTCACCTTTTTACATTCTTCGTCCTGAAGCTGAGCTTCCTTTACTTTATCTAGTAGAGTTGTGCCAGATTGCATCTGAAATAGCTTCTCATCAATCTCCATAGGATACTTCACTTCCAACTCCAGTTTCTCTATTTCTGCAATTAGCTCCTCCTGAGCAGTCAACATCATCAATTTCTCACGACCCTTTTTACTTAAGGCTTCGACAACCACATTTGCTTTACCCGGATTATATAAAATCTCATAGTCGTAATCCTTAATTAATTCCAACCATCTTCTTTGACGCATATTCAAATCCTTCTGTGTGAAAATATATTTCAGACTCTTGTGGTCCGTATATATTTCACACTTCTCCCCGTAGAGATAGTGCCTCCAAATTTTCAAAGCAAAATTAATTGCAGCTAACTCCAAGTCGTGGGTCAGATATCCCTTCTCATAATCCTTCAATTGTCGTGATGCATATGCAATGACCTTGCCATTTTACATAAGTACACAGCCAAGTCCTTTATGTGACGCATCATTATAAACAACAAAATTTACTGTATCGCCCAGAAGACAAAACACAGGTGCTGTACTCAACCTCTTCTTCAATTCTTGAAAGTTTTCCTCACACTTCTCCATCAAAACAAATTTTACAGCTTTTTGAGTTAAATTAGTTAGCGGAGTTGCGATTTTGGAAAAGTCTTGAATGAATCTTCTATAATATCCTGCTAATTCGAGAAAACTTCTTACTTCTAACGACGTTCTCGGCTGATCCCAGTTAATCACGGCTTCGACTTTGGATGGATCTACCGAAATTCGATTTTTATCGATCACGTGCCTAAGAAATTGCACTTGTTCGATCCAAAATTCGTATTTTGAAAACTTGGCATACAACTTTTCCCTTCTCAATACTTCCAATGTTAATCTCAAATGCTCTTCACGTTCTTCCTTGGTTTTTGAATAAATCAAAATGTCATCTATAAATACCACTACGAACTTGTCAAAAAATGGCTTTAACACACCATTCATTAGTCCCATAAATGCTGCAGGAGCATTCGTAAGACCAAACGACATTATTAAAAATTCGTAGTGACCATATCGTGTTCTGAACACTGTCTTCGGTACATCCTCTGGCCTCACCTTCAGTTGATGATAACCACTTCTCAAGTTTATCTTGGAAAAGTATCTCGCTCCCTTCAATTGATCAAACAAGTCGTCGATCCTCGGTAATGGATATCTATTCTTAATCGTGACCTTATTCAGTTCTCTGTAGTCAATGCAGAGCCGCATCGATCCGTCCTTCTTTTTCACAAATAACACCGGCGCTCCCCACGGAGATACGCTCGGCTGAATGTACCTCTTGTCCAGTAATTCTTGTAGTTGTACCATTAATTCTTTCATCTCTACTGGTTCCATTCGGTATGGTGCCTTCGATATTGGAGCAGTTTCGGGTGCCAAATCGATCACGAAATCTACCTCTCTATCTGGTGGAAGTCCTGGCAAATCGTCTGGAAATATGTCGATGAAGTCCCTCACAATCGGTATTTCTTCTACCTTTAGATTCTCTTTACGACTGTCGACTATGTAAGCTAAGTATCCTATAAAGCCTTGTCTTAATAACTTCCTGGCCTGCATCATCATCAGACAACTCGCTTGTCTAGGCGACTTGCTACCATAAAACACAACCTTTGATGGAGTCATAAGGTCAATACGCTTCTTTTGCCAATTAATTACAGTACCGTAATTGAATAACCAGTCCATTCCCAATATAAGGTCAAATTCCCCAAGTCGAATAGGGATAAGATCTATGTTCATGATATTACCCTTAATATCTACTCTACAGTTCTTATACACGTACTTAACATGGATTATCTCTCTATTCGCAATTTCTATGTTTATGGGATATTCCAACTCATCCTTAAGCAAATCTAAACTACTAGAAAAGTCATCGGATATAAAGGAACAAGTAGCACCCGAATCAAATAATAAATAAGCATTAACTTTATTGATCAGTTTGTTGCGGTTGGTTTAGTGATAGTTAAGGTATTTCCACTGTTGTTTCCCCGGTTTCCTCCTAATCCTGACCCTCCCGATCCCTTCTTAGAATAGTCTCTTGCCAGATGGTCCTTTGAACCATAAGTGAAGCAAGCACCCTTCTTGGGGTTAGGACAATAAGGTGCTATGTAGCCTTCCTGACCACAATTATAGCACACTCTTTTTCCCTTCATACAAACTCCCAGATGAGCTTTCCCGCAGGTCAGGCATGCTTCGATTCTTTTCTTCTGATTTTCTTGTTGATTTCCCGATGATGAGTTGTCATTCCACCTTTTCTTCTGATTAAAATTACCACCCCCTGTACCACTTCCACTAGCCTTGTTATTTCCTTCACCTTCACTCTTCTTCTTTTTCTGATCTTGATTGTACTTGGTCACCGCATCTCTTCTACCTTCAGCGAGGATGGCCTTTTCCAGTACTCCAGCAAAAGTGTTTATCTGAAACATTGATACTTTACTATATACCCAAGGCTTTAGTCCTTGTTCAAATCTTCTAGCTTTTCTCTTGTCCGTGTGTACTTGATATGGGGCGAACCTCGCCAACTCATTGAATCTAGCCACATAATTAGGTACGCTCATATTTCCCTGCTTCAATTCCAAAAATTGAACCTCCATCTGGTTCTGCGAGCTGGTCGGGAAATACATCTCGAAGAACATCTCTTTAAATCTCGCCCAAGTAATTACACCTTCACCTCCACGAACTTTGTTTGTTTGCCACCAATAGCTAGCTTTAGACTTTAGTATAAACATTGTAAAAGCGGTCTTCTGGTCTTCTCAAACCCTAACAACGTCAAAAACATTCTCCATTTCCATAACTCACGTTTGAGCCTCGATCGGGTTCATGGAACCTTTAAACTCTGGCGGTCCTACCGCCTTGAAATCCTTAAACGTAGTATTTGGTGGAGCTTGAGGTTGATTATTCATTGCTCCAGCTAGCAAGTTAACCAACTGCTGAACGGGATTAGCATTGTCATTATTGTTATTATTGGTAGATCCTTCTTGAGTTGGTTGATATTGTTGTCTTCTTCGTGGCGGCATATTTCTGTTAAAAAAAATATATGCTTATTAAATCTCTATTAAATTCTCTAAATAGTTAAGACTTTACTCAACAATTTAATATAATTATTTAACACATCATCTCAAACAACTTTATATATTTAATTCAAATCAAGAGTTTTACATCAAATGATACCATCACTGCTATTTATTTCAACTATCCTGAGATAAAGAATCCACAGGATTTAAATATTAAACTATTCCTTTGTTCATAACAACATCAAAAATTACATCTAGATACCAAATAAGTTTATCACATAATTAAACAAATTTTATCACTATTTGTCAAGGCGCTGAATAGCCTTGCTACGCTCCTCTTCCATGATGCGAGACATCGTCCTGTGATCCAACATGTACGATGGAAGTCCTTTGAACTGGATGGGGTACCTCAAAACTCGATCCTGGGCCTCATCCATTGCATGATTAAGTGTAGAGTACGTCTCCCCAAGCTTCGCCTTCTTTGCAAGACCATCCTCTTCTGCAAGATCAGCAGGACGTGACTCTCTTACCCAGCCTTCATATGCTATGATCAGCCTTTCCAAGCTTTCCTTCAGTTCCTTCTTCAACTTCTCTATCTCCTCGGTCTCATCTTCGGTTTGACCCTTCTCGTGGACCAAATCACATTCTACATTTCCCAGTCATGAGTGAAGAGTCAAAATCTCCCTCTCCTTCTGCTCTAGAGTAATCTGCTGAATAATCTACCGTTCAGTCAGATCATGTACCTCATCTTGTAACTCTATGTTACGGTCGTATAACGCGTCGTACATCTCAGCATCAATGGAGTGTTGTGGAATCTCCTCTTCATCCTCTTCCTCTTCAAATTCCTCCTCAGGATCAGTCTCAGGTTCATGCTCCTGACCAACAACGGTGATCAACGGACATGACTCCCTTTGTACCAACTATTCCCTAACGACTTGAATATCTAGGGGCTACTCCTCTGTAGGTACTCGAGGTTGCTATGACACCCCCAAATTCTAGTACTTCATTTCCTCAAGATTTGGTGTTCACTTAATCAAAACATTCATTTCTAACTACCCAATTATAATAAAATTGAATGATAAAAACCTGCTCATACATGATTAAACTTAAATAAAAATCTCCCAGGTTATCTAATCTTAAATTAAAAACATTCAAATGCGGAAAATTAAATAAACTTCATTACAATCTTTAAATCAAAGTCTAATAATAAAACTATCAAATCTATTACAAGTCTTCATCACATGTACATTTTTCCCTTCCCTTTGCTAGTAGTAGGTTCATTGACCTTCTCAACCTTAGCTGCAATAAGTATTTAATATGCAAGAGTGAGCAAAAAAGGCTCACTTGAAATAAGAATGAATAACTTTACAACATTACAACATTTGCCAGAAATAAGCTCAATAGAACTGAATGATAGGTTCTATTAACATTTTTAAACATACTACTGAGGGTTTAATGATCACGAATCATGTCCACAGTTATAAGTAATCTTTCAACTTTAACTTTAACAGTCATAAGACTATAAGGACTTCACGTACTTAGGGGGATCAACCCTTTCGTACAATTTATTGTGCACAACCATTTTAACGCTAAGCGTAAACCTCTAATAAAAGAGTTGTTCATCTCAGTATTTAGAATACAAGTCCGCACCAAAGTAAGTTTGGTTTGGATACATTTCAGGGTAATTTAGAATTCAACGGTAATCAACTAAGGATTAGTTGATTACAAAAGAAATAATTTTATGCTATGAAATAATCATAACTGAAATGATATTTATAAATTAGTACCATACTTTAGGAATAATCTAATAGCATAAACTTTGAATAATCATAACATAAATTGGCTTGAACAATATTAAATTAAGGTTATTGAAAATTGAATACTAAGCATGCATAGTGAATAGTAATTTTAACTATAAGTTGTTCAATACTAGAATATTGAAATAAAGCGACTCGCATGCTAAATAATAAGTTATATATTAGAGAAACTTGCTCAATATTAAACTATAAGATTTGGGATATTTGTATCGTTATGAGAAACTAGATACAATAACTTACTCAGTAATAGGCGATCTAGCTCTACGAAAGTGTAGAGGTAGTAACTTACAACAATTGAAGTTGAATTTGAAAACAATAACGTACTTAATGAAATTAAACTCTCACAATGAAGTTTTGAGTTAGAGAACTTGCCTTTAGCACAAGCTAAACCTTACAACTTGAATCAATACCCTATACATATGTCATCATGACATAATTAGTCATTACCAACATTTTATATCTATATAAACAAATATATACAACATGTAGGTTAAATTACCAATTCACATAATCAAACTATGTTAATACTAATTAACTCTTGATAACATGCTCATTCATAGTTTAATACTACCGAAATCATCATTTAACAGTCCTATTATTAACACATAACATTTATTTTCAAACTTTGCATACTTAAATAAAACTGTCAGACCATTATGCTAACTCGCGTTGCGGCGCCACAGTTTACACTGTGGGCCGACGGTGCGGCGCTGAGCTGGCGCTGCGACGCGAGACTCAGGCCAACCCTTGGCGCTGCAGCGTGGTTCTGGCGCTGCGGCGCGAGAACAATACTGCTGGGCCGCGCAGCGTTGCCAAACTCTAGACTTTGGCAACAGCCTCGGCAACAACATGAACAAAAAGCCAAATTGGCCTACAAGCTCCAATCTAATTGACTAATTAACATGTAATACACATAAAGACTTCATATAAACATAATTTCAATATTCATAACATGTTTTTACAAATATAATAACATAAACATCAACAATACAACACTCAATTTCACTATTTTTGATAAAAACTCCATTTTTGACATTTTCAATGAAAATCAACACTTTGATTTTGTTTTTCAATCAAAACAGTAAATTCAAAATATCATAGTTATGATTATACATACTCTATCAAATTCAATAGTCAATTTATCAATTTAACAACTAATAAAGCCTTAATTTTTAATTTAAACTAAGCCATATTCATATATATTAATATAAACACTGTAATATATTTTTTTCTTCACAATTTACATACATATATGAATTCGTTTATCTATAATCATATATAAACTCATGAAGCCATCTTATAACCCATAATTTATCATATAAAACATATACCACATACAATTTATCCTTCATGAAGATTTTTACAGAGAACTTTTTGGAAGAAGAAAAACTAAACTTTTTAAGAAAAAGATTGAGCTCCTACCTTTGATTAATAAGATGATGGCTATTCTTTTCCCCATTTCCTTTCTCAAAAACCTGTTAGAAAACACTCACTTTCTCTCTAAAGTTTTCTCAATTTTCTCTTTATTCTTCTTCTTCTCTCCCTTTTCTTCAACTGAGTCTTTCTTTTCTCTTCTAACATACGTAGAATAATATAACGTATATAATATTAATATATATTAATGATATAATATAAGTATAGATTTAATTACATCAGTTATGTTTTATTTGAAAATCAAAAGCCATAAGGCTTGTTTGGCTAAGCTAATAAAATTTAATCAATTAATCCTTATGCCTTGTTTGGTAAAACACAATTAGATTAAAGACTCAATAGGCATTAGACCTTGTTTGAAAAAACTGAATTAAATCCCTTTAATTTATTTTAATAACTCCTTTATAGCAAGGTTATTTGTCACACTTCTAATAAATTAAATAATCAATTCAAATATTAATCTATTAAATTACTTTCACACATAAATTATCATCACATAATTATAATTTTCTTTATAATTATAAATTTATTTAATCAACTAACACCTTATTTTAATTATAAATTTCTAATTAAAATATTATAATTCATTTAATCATTATTAGCTCTCTAACTTAATTATTAAATTAAATTAGTATATAATCTCATAATAATTAATTTTCTTAGCTCCTTAATTACTTATTCAACAAATAATTAACTAAACCACATCAACTCAAATTGAACAATTATTTATTCAACAATAAACATATCCATTAAATACTTATATAAACCAAAAAATATTTAATATTACACTTTAAAATTCTGGAATGTTACAGTTCCTCCTCCCTTGCTCGACTAAATCCTCCAACATCCGACATCCTGACAACAAAATTTCGAGTTTTAGTTACTAAGTCGTACTAGTGAGCACAACTAGTGAGCACATAATTTAACACATAAGCACATAAAGACTTTTATTATAACCTAAGGTTCATAACCTACAGCTTTGATACCAACTTGTGATACCCCCAAATCCGGGTACTTCAATTCCACGGGATTTGGTGTTCATTGTACAAATATCATCTATCTATCTACGCATAATAAATGCAAACCATACAATAGATAGAAATAAAATCCTCCCCTTATGGGGTTACAACATCTGAATAATAAACATAATTCCAGGTCAATACTAACCTTAAACATCTGCGCGGAATCACAAATAATTAAGTCTTAAATAACATCATTAACTTAAGTCTAAACATAAATACATCATCATATAAAATAACAAGTCTTCATCACTTGTTAATCTTGCCCTTGCCTTTGCTAGTAGAAGGCTCGTCAGACCTTTCGTTCTTAACTGTAATGTTATTATTACGCAAGAGTGAGCACTATTTCCCACATGTAAAATAATGAAATAACAATGTATAATATCACGCGAGTGAATCAAAGACTTATGAAATAAAAGCTCAACTTTTGAATCAAGAATGAATAACAAGAATCACAAGATTTCTGAGGGTCATAAGACCTTGAACTATGTCATAGGTTATCAAGGGTTATACTTTAAACCTTTAACAGTCATAAGACTATGGACCTTTCTACTCGTACTTAGGGGGATCAGCCCTTAGTACCATACTGTGCACAATATCTTAACGCTAACGCGTAAGAAATCCCTATACAGGGTTGTTTATCTCAGTTTGACATTCGAGTCCGCACCAAAAGAAGTTTAGTTTGGATAATTCAATAAGGGTTCTAAAATTTAAAACGTTCATCAACTATAGACTAGTCGAATCAATAAGGTTCACTAGTCTAACAAGGTTCAACAATAATGATATTCAAATTGAATAATAATCTTAAGAAGTATACAATATAACAAATATTGTATAATAGATTCATACTTTGGAAAGATAATCAATCTTTAATATAACAATTTGAACTTGAATAATAGTAATGAGAATTTACTTGAAGTAAATAATAAACTTGAACAAAGATAACAAGTAGGGTTAGAAAATTTGCCTCGTGCATGGATTTCACTTTAATTAAACTCGTTCTTTGATTTAAATCCTACATACAATTTCCCTTCACAACTCTAGTTAATTATAATACAATTAACCATAATAAATTCATTCTTTTGTCTCAACTTTGGTTATGACTATACTTAGTCAAATATCACACTTATTGTCACATAATAACACTTCATGAATAATAAGCTACTTATGTATTTCATAATTCAATCCACATGCAATTATGTTATTTAAATGTTAAGTATCTATTTTAATATCTCATTATACTTCTAACATATCTCTATGTTCTTTAAATCAAGTTGATATCACATTGCTAGACTTGAACATTTAAAAATAATTCATTTCAGGACATTCTGTAGAGTAGCGCTGCGGTGCCACTTTTGTATTAAGCCTTCGAGCTGCGGCGCCATGGCGCTGCGGCGCCATGGCGCTGCGGCGCCATGGCGCTGCGGCTTGAGATCTGGCTCTGTGGCATGGGAATTAAGGCACGAGACTGGCGCCGCGGCGCGGCGAACCAGAAACTATTCTACAATTCACGAAAAATTGCATTACACAGCCAAAAACTCCAATTAAATTATTACTACACGAATTTAATCATACCCGCATGTTGGACTTCGTATATAATCATTATCCAACATTTATTGAGTGACTTTAACCATTTACAACACATAATTACAGAATTAAAATATGTAAATTTTTACTATTCTTGAAGGTTTTGAACATAAATCATGAAAATTAATACTACAGATTCGTTATAACACCGAATCCGTTCATTTAAGGTTTAGTCTCTTCATATCAACATGCATAATAAAATCAGAGTGGGAATTTTATAAAATCATTTATGTTTGACATATTAAAATTACGTATAAGGGCCATATGGCCATAACCCAAACTCTGTAAATTTTGAAGCAATCATATACGATTTATTTTCATGAAACTGATGATATGGAACCATATAATACGTAGATAGACACATTAAAACAACATCTTAACACATATATGTACGTAACCCATACTCCTTCCAATTTACAAAGACTTTACAGTAAACTTGAAAGTCATTTTTATAAAATTTAAACAACGTAACTTTAAAATTTGGGAAGGAGAAGATTACCCAGATTGTAGAGTATAGATTAGTAGAGATGATCAAAGATGATCCTTTCACAAATAATTGTTGATTACACACTCACAATTTCTCTCAATCTCACAATTTCTATCTGACAATTTCTCAAACTCTCTCCCTATCTGTTTTTCCAGACTTAGAAATAATACGAAAAAAAGAATACGTAATATAATAAAGGAAAAAGGAACTGATGAGCATAATGGTCAGTTAACCCAGTCATGGGTAACTGCTAATAAGTTCCACTAAGGCCATGTTTGGCTAGCTTTAAAAACTCATTCTTATTTAAATTAATAAATCTCTTATACTATAGTTTAAATCATGTCACACCCCTTTACGAAATAAATCAAATATCTTATTTAATTTAATTAAATAACATATAATAATTTCCCATTAATTCACATAGTTAAATAATTAAATTCTCATTTATTAATAATGTCAAATTATTAAATCTCTAATTAATTATTATATTAATTAAAATAACATTATGCTTATTAAATATTTCATTTAATTCAATAAGCTCACATAAATACATACTTGAATAATAATTATTTTCTGCATTAATTTAATAAATATAATACATATAATTAAATTAATCTATCACAATTGCATCAATTAATTATTTAATCTAATAATAAATCATCGAAAATATTTATTTACTTCAATAATTATTAAAATTAAATTTCAAAAATCTCATTCGTTTATTTGATTTATTTAAAAACATATAATAATTTCCCATTAATTCACATAGTCAAATAATTAAATTCTTATTTATTAATAATGTCAAATTATTAAATCTCTAATTAATTATTACATTAATTAAAATAGCATTATGCTTATTAAATATTTTATTTAATTCAATCAGCTCACATAAATACATACTTGAATAATAATTATTCTCGACATTAATTTAATAAATATAATACATATAATTAAATTAATCTATCACAATTGCATCAATTAATTATTTAATCTAATAATAAATCATCAAAAATATTTATTTACTTCAATAAATATTAAAATTAAATTACAAAAATCTCGTTCGTCACATCTTTTCCCCCTTAAAAGGATTCTGTCCCCGGAATCACGACTCAATAATTTTGACCTGTTACAAGATTAAAATATATCATTGAACATGATAGAACATCATTGGTGTCCAACCGAATTGTTTTGGTTCAAATTCCAAACTGAGTATGAACATCCTGAACATGGGAAACTTTTGTGCGCTTTAGTAGATAAGATGAGCGATAATATCATTCTAACATGTAGTATTGATCAATACAGGGCATAAAGGGTTGATCACCCTCTGTGCCCGTAAGTCATGACGGTTTGTAGATGAATTTCTGTATAACATTTTCAAAAATCAAAAAATAAAGTTCATAGTTTATCGACTGCTCAGCATTCATAGTCAGTACGTAGTTTCAAAAATATAAATTATTTGATATGTTGTTCAATATTATTTTAGTTACTTCACAATTATTGCCTCGTTATAGAAGTGTAGTTCAAAGGAAACATTTATTTCTTTCAACTAATATTTATTAATTGATATTACTTGCTGAGCAATTAAATGCTCATTCTTGCTTTAAATTTAAATGTTTTCAGCTAAGCTAGATCGACTTGAAGGTTTCAGCAATGACAAATGGAAGAGAAAGCAGAAAGGCTAGGTTATATAATGTTATTTGTAATAATTGTATTTATGATAATTTACTATTTATCATGTAATGAATTACTTAAAGGTTCTCGAATCTGGGGAGGTAGTCAACTTTGATATAATACTTTTTCTTCATTAATACATTAAGTAGTTTGAATGAATGTTATCGTGGAGCACCAAGTACGGGTTTCAACTACCTGGATTTGAGGGCGGCACAACAATTGATGTGATTTTAGGGATTGATTAGTTAACTACTCATCATGTTAAAATTGATTATTTTCGTAAGATTGCTAGTTTTTATATTCCTAACCAACCTATTATGCGAATTCAAACAACCAAACCACTAAAGTCAATCACTGTCATATCAAACTATAAAGCCATTCGTTTATTGAAAAATGGATGTCAAGCTTTCTTAGCCCATTTCACGGATTTAAACAAAAATACGTCAGATTTGAATGATATTTCTATTGTTAATAAATTTCTGGACGTATTCCTCGAAGAACTTCCTGGCCTACCCCTGAGCGTGAAATCAAATTTTGTATTGACCTTGAACCCGATACAAAACCAATTTCCAAAACCCCATATCAAATGGCTCTTATTGAACTTCAGGAGTTAAAACCCAACTGCAGGAACTGTTAGACATCGGCATCATTCGTCCTTGTACATGTCATTGGAGTGCTCTTGTTCTATTCGTAAAGAAGAAGGATGGTAGTATGCAACTTTGCATTGACTATCGGGAGTAGAATTATGCCACCATCACAAATAGGTACACGTTACCTCGCATTGATGACCTGTTTGACCAGTTGTAAGGTGCTAAATTCTTCTCAAAGATCGATCTTCGTTCCAGATATCATCGGTTAAAGAATAAAACTGATAACATTCCAAAGACTGCTTTCAAAACTCGGTACGACCATTACGATTTTTTAGTTATGTCTTTCGGATTGACCAATGTCCATGATGCCTTCATGGATATGATGAACCGAGTATACAAGGAATATTTGGATCATTTCCTGGTTATCTTTATTGATGACATCCTAATATACTCCAAAGGTCTCAAATATTTCTTCACCCAGAACGAACTTAACATGCGCCAAAGACGTTGGCTCGAGCTGTTGAAAGATTACGACTATGCCATTTAATACCATCCTAAAAAAGCGAACGTGGTAGCTAACGTGTTGAGTAGAAGATCATATGCGGGTATGAGTGCGATGTTGTTAACATTTTGTATGACTTACAAAGTATGGAGATAAAATTAAAAACTTCAGGGACCCACATGACGATGTCAAATATATGAGTAGAATCGACCTTAATCGATAAAGTTAAAGTTGTTCAAGCTACAGACCTAGAGCAGATGAATATGAAGAAGAAGGTACAAGAAGGTGTTATTCAAGAAGAAAAAATTGACGAAGAGAGGAAATCTCAACTCTCAATTCATTAGTCCATTTTAAATCCTCGACCGAGTAGGAACTGCGACCTATTGACTCACTTTACTGCCAAGTATGTCTCGTGTTCATAATATTTTTCACATATCTATGTTACGTAAATATGTGGAATACCCAAACCACATTATTGAATTAGAACTAGATGAGATAGTAGAATATTTAACGTATAAGGAGGTACCTATCAAGATCTTGAATAAGAAGGAGCAGATTCTACGCTCAAAGGTTATACCTCAAGTCAAAGTTTTATGGAGAAACCATGATATTGAGGAAATGATCTGGGAGTTAGAATCTGAAATGAATACATGGTACCCTCACCTCTTCGACATACCATGTTTATACACTAATTTAGAGGACGAAATTTCATAAGGAGGGGAGGTTGTAAGACCCGAACTTTTTAAGAATAAGGATTTAATTTTCTCTAAATATTATTTTGAATAATAAGGTGTTTATTTGATATAATACTATAGTTATGGGTGATATGTTCAAATTTTGCAAAGTAAGCAAGTTGTCATAAAATATTCGTTTTGGTCAGGAAATATTCTTTTTGTCGGGGAATATTCGTACGACGGCACAATCATTGGTGGACCTCACAACAGAATGACTGTCGGATATAGAAAGCGACAAAAATAACCTTTTCATAAAATAACGACAAGGCTTTTACCATTAAACTGTTGAAATACCCGGTGATAAAAGTACAGTAATACGCGTTGTTCCACAGTAGGACACAGTATTACAAAGTATCTTTGATTATTGATGCTTAAATAAGAAGTCACTCAGTTTTATTCAATAATTACAACATTAATTTCTGCATAGTATCTCATATTATTAATTCAATTATTGTCATAGTATCATATGCACAATATTTTATATTATTAAATTAATAATTGAGACGACACAATTATTCATATTATTTTTTGCATTATTGACGATGTCTAGAAAGTTCTATTGAGAAAAGGGTTATGTTATTTAATTGTGCGCCTATAAGGATAAATCCTTATCGGAAAGCCCCCTCTTTCCTGGGAATGATCTGATTGTCAATATTGTTAGTTATTATATTAATGATGAATAATTGTTGAAAGATTAAAAATGTGTTGATTGAAGATAAGTGATTTGTGATAAATATTTTTTTAATTTTTGATATAACTAGAGGAGTTTGTCATGAAGTATTTGTTGCAAGTTTGGTTTATTACATGGACCCCCACTTACTCATTTTTCAAAATCACCGATAGAAAGTTGTCTTAATTTTATTTTATTATTAGTATAATAGTAATAAAACAGAAAACTTTTTATATAAAATAGAATATTTTTTATAATATATATAAAATTTTTGTTTTATTAGATTATAATTAGAATATATTATATTATATATAAAGTTTTTATTTTATTAGAATATTTTATTGCATAGTGATGAATAGTAAAAATCAGAAAAATCAGTCGAATCCGTCCGTGAAAAACTTTATGTTCATCCGTGATTATTTTCTTAAATAGTGTCATGTCATTCTCCTATAAATAGGTTGTTTAGTTAAGAAATAAAAATCAAACCAGAATCAGAGAGTTCTTCTTCTATAATATTGTGCGTATTTCTTTCTAGTATAAGAATACTTTGAGTGTTACTAATAGTGCAAGATTTCCTCAAGAATATCTCCGCTTATACCAGTCAGATTTAGTCTCATACTATGAAAAAGGGATATTATTTTCGTTCAATATTCGTAAAGAATATTATTTTCTTCCATACTCTATAGTATGTAAGTGATATTATTTCATTTCATATACTTAAATCTACATTTACTTTGATAAGTATTGCTTCTATAATCCTTGAAATTAGTAGAATATCATTGAGTTTTGCGCTTCATCTAGTATCGTTTCACAGAAATATTTGTCTAAACCTTCTTATTAAATTTTAATATTTTCATTCGGAATACTATTCACGGGATACTATTCACAGAGTACTATCCACGATAAAATTGGTTTCTTTTTTGTCCAAATTATTTTTGATACATGAATATCATTCTTAAATTTTTACTCCACAATTAATTATCATGTTGACAATTTGGACATTTTTGAACTCTGGATAAATTGAATTCTAAATCTCTAATAATTATCTTTGATCTCACTTGATTAATTATTTATATCATTGTCACCGTCCTCATGCTTATATTGTGCTGAAAGTCATCTTTGGCCCGTAGTGCAAAGATGGACTGTTGCTTGGTATGATTATGACTAGGAATTGTGTATTGGTATAATCATGACCTTTAATGATACAGATAAAGGTTTGTGATGAATGTCTTCTTTGGCCCGTAGTGCATATATGGGCATGTGTTTGACATGATTATGACCACTGGTGATGTTAACAATTATCTTTGGCCAGTAGTGCATAGATAATTCGTTGATTGGAAATAATTATAGATTTGTATTATAGGGATAAAATATTGAAGATTTACTTTTAAATCATAGAAGATAGTAGACATCATGCTCTACTTGACCCTTCTAATGGATTGCTATTTCCGCTACAGTTGTTGATCTAAAATTTTTTGTCTATTGTATTCTATCAGATTTTTCCCTGTTGAGGACTAAGGATAATTTTTTCTACATTATTTTAGTCATAATATTCTTTTTTAGGCTAGTTGAACTCATCATTTTCCTTTTGGTTTTATTGTTCTTCTTAGGAGGCGAAAATGTAGCTGGGACTAGTCGAGGAGTGGAGTAAAGGTCCAAGATGGTTATTATAGTAGTCATCACTATTTTGTAAAATAGTGTGACAATAATTATAATGAGGACTTTATTTGAGTTTGGATATTGTCTACAAGACAATAATTGTATTAAA
The DNA here is from genome assembly GCA_020205505.1 of Panax japonicus. Lineage (NCBI taxonomy): Eukaryota > Viridiplantae > Streptophyta > Magnoliopsida > Apiales > Araliaceae > Panax > Panax japonicus. Next base: position 1,172,097 of record JAINUV010001490.1, read on the forward strand.
ACTCACAGCTTATGTTTTGTCATATTTTACACGACAATTAATAGTTGTATAAATGTAGTTTGTATTTGAATTCTGTACCATGTATTTAGCGACTCAGAATGGGTTGTGTAGACCTAATTTGGTAGCGTCACAGGTTTGTATTTCTTTTTATGATTTCGAAGCACCATGTGATGTATACGCTGGGGAGAAGCAGGTGCGGTAGGAGAGCTTATAGGAGATGGTGTTGATGTTGTGGATACGAAAGGGAGTTATTTTTCAAGGTGAGAGATTGGAGATGAATTTTTGGATGGTGTTGTAGGAGGTGTAGAGGTGTCCATTGAGCTGAATTTGACTTATTGGGTTGGTGTTGAAAAGACACGTGTATGTGACTTGGGACTGTGTAGATTTACAGAATGTGAGGATGAGGTATGATGTGCGGGATATGGAGAGACAAAACTGATTGGTGGCAGCTAATTAGGGACATGATCAAGTTGATTTCGACATGAGGCCCATGGGGTAGTGGTGGGTTTTGACAACGGAGGAGGAGGACCAAGAATAGAAGGGCATGAGAAAGGAAACTGTTGTTTCTCAAAGAGAACATGCCTGGCCACGTACACAGGCTGAGAGTTAAGTTCAAAATAGAGATATCCAAAGTGTGATGTACTATATCCAAGACAAATGCAAGGTTGTAACTTATACTACATTTTGTGATAGTTGTATGGCCTAGGAAATGGAAAGCATAAGCAACCAAAAGAACGTAAGAAATCATACCGAGGAATTTTATTAAATCCTTTTTGATATGGAGAGATTTCAATGCGAGAAGGTAAACGATTAATTAGATACATTGAAGTTTGAAAAGTAGAATCCCAAAAGAACCCCGGCACACTTGAATGCGCTAGTAAAGACAACCTAGTTTCAACAACATGTCTATTACGTCGCTCAACCAATCCATTTTGAGCGGACATGTATGGACAAGTTACTCTATGGTTTATTCCCTGTAAGCGAAAATGATTTTTGAGTGGATAAAATTCTCTTTCGCAATCGTTTTTGAAATTTTTTATTTTTGTGGAGAATTGTCGTTCAACTATTTTTTGGAAATCAAGAAACTTTGATGGAACTTCACTTATATTTTTCATAGGATACAACCAAGAATCTTTAGTAAATGAGTCAACAAAGAGAATGAAATATTTATTTCCATGTATGGAAGAAATTGGGGCAGGACCCCATACATCACATATAATGACCGAGAATGTCATATTACAATTTAAACTAATTGTATATGATTATATTGAATAAAATTATATTATACATTTATTATAATGAGTAAGCAAGTTGAATGTCGTTCTATAACCTAGAAAGGATGTATGATCGTAGGATTCTTGCTATGTGCTATAAATAAAGTGTATGAATTTTCAAGACAAAAATAAAAGCGTTTCGAGAAATTCTCTAAAAAACACTATTCATCCATTTCTGCTCGGGAATTATTTTTGAATTTTCGGGAAATACGTAATGTTAGAATTCTGAGGAAAGATGGATTATCAAAGAAAAATTTAGTTATGGCAAACATAGTTTTTCGCCTACGTATTCAATTTGAGAATGTTAGGAAAAGTGAAGATTTGAATAAGTAATGATTATGTACAATAAGAAAGTTATTATACGGGAAAAGAATACGAGTATAATACAAGTTATTGTACAAGTATATATGAAAGATAATACGAAGTATAATATGAATATTATATGAACTACTATACGAGAAGAATAATAAAATTATACGCTAGGAGTACAAACTATTCCTAATGGACTAGTAAAGATTTAATTTAAACTTTGGCAAGCTCAAATGAAAGATAAATGAGGCCCAATGACAAACTTAATCAAGGCCCAAAGATATTTTAATTGAAGCCCAAGGTTAGGCCCGGATTGAATTAAACCTAAGCCCGAACCAAGAACCGAACCACTGGGTCGAACTGTTGGATCACCGGGTGGGTAATAACCCATGTGGCCGGCCATAATGGCCATGAGGTTACCAAGCTTCTTTAAGAAGCTTGGTTAAGGAGGTGGAATAGTAAAGAGATAGGACTTTTGACCTTTTTGCCCCCACTTTGCAAATTCTATAAATAGAGAGCATAAGCTTCATTTGTTATTTTGTTAATTCACAAACATCTAAAGTAATATTGAGAGAGAGAGAGAGAGAGGAGAAAGCTATTTCAAGTAATCAAATAAGAGAAGAAGCAAATTTGTTCATTTAACTAAAGAACGTGAAGAACGTAAGAGGTAAAACTCATAAACCAAACTTTTCATCTATTTTCTTGTAGAAATTTGATAGAGAAGTGAAAGTTAGTGGTTTATGTATACTCTAAAGTATAAGATTGTCTATTAGTGGACTTAAAACATTAATAACCATGTATCAAGTAAAATCATAATCGAATGATTAAGAATGTAATGAAGAAAATGTGAAAACCTAGCGCATATTGTTGATGGACAAGTTTAAAATCATCGTGTATAGGATTATGTGACACCCCCAAATCCTGGTACTTCATTTCCTCAAGATTTGGTGTTCACTTAATCAAAACATTCATTTCTAACTACCCAATCATAAATAAATTGAATAATAAAAACCTGCCCATACAGAATTAAACTTAAATAAAAATCTCCCAGGTTATCTAACCTTTAATTACAATCATTCAAATGCAAAAATTAAGTTATTACATCATTCAAAAGTCTATAACAATAAAATAAAATTACAAGTCTTCATCACTTGTACATTTTTCCCTTTCCTTTGCTAGTAGTAGGTTCATTGACCTTCTCCACCTTAGCTGCAATAAGTATTTAATATACAAGAGTGAACAAATAAGGCTCAATAGAAATAAGAATGAATAACTTTACAACATTACAACATTTTGCAGAAATAGGCTCAATAGAACTGAATGATATGTTCTATTAACATTTTTAAACATACTACTGAGGGTCTAATGACCACGAATCATGTCCACAGTTATAAGTAATCTTTCAACTTTAACTTTAACAGTCATAAGACTATAAGGACTCCACGTACTTAGGGGGATCAACCCATCGTACAATGTATTGTGCACAACCATTTCAACGCTAAGCGTAAAACTCTAATAAAAGAGTTGTTCATCTCAGTATTTAGAATACAAGTCCGCACCAAAGTAAGTTTGGTTTGGATACATTATAGGGTAATTTAGAATTCAACGGTCATCAACTAAGGATTAGTTGAATACAAAAGAAATAATTGTATGTTATGGAATAATAATAACTGAATCGATATTTGTAAACTAATATCATGCTTTAGGAATAATATAATAGCATAAACATTGAATAATCATAACATAATTTGCTTTGAACAATATTAAGTCAAAGTTATTGATAATTGGATACCAAGCATGGATAATGAATAGTAATTTGAACGATAAAGTTGTTCAACACTAGAATATTAAAATATAGCGACTTGCATTCTAAATAACAAGTTATATATAAAAGAAACTTGCTCAATACTAAATATAAGATTTAGAATACTTGCATCCCTATGAACAATTAGATACAAGAGCTTTCTCAATAATAAACCATCTAGCTCTACGAAAGTGTAGAGTTAGCCACTTGTATAATTGAATTTGAAATAAAAACAATAATGTACTCAACGAAATTGAACTTGCGCAATGAAGTTTTAGAGTTAGAAAACTTGAATAAACAACTAACTCAATGAAATTATGGAGTTAGAAAACTTGCTCAAAAGAGTTCAAATATTCGGACAATTATAAAAGTAGAGTTAGAGAACTTGCCTTTGGCACAAGTTAACCTTTACCACTTGAATCTCAATACCCTATATATATGTCATCATGACATAATTAGTCATTACCAACCTTTTATATCTATATAAACAAATATATACATCATGTAGGTTAAATTACCAATTCACATAATCAAACTATGTTAATACTAGTTAACCCTTGATAACATGCTCATTCATAGCTTAATACTACAAAAAATCATCATCTAATATTCCTATTATTAACTTTGTGTAATAAACTAAAACTGTCAGAACATTCTGCTAACTCGCGCAGCGGCGCCACAATTTACACCGTGGTTGGTGCTGCGGCGCGAAGATGGCGTTGCGGCGCTAGTCACATTCCAATGATTGGCGCTGCGGCGTGGCGCCTATGCTGCGGTATGAAAATTTTACTACTGGGCCACGCTGCGGTGCCAAAGTCCAGAACTCGGCTACCAAGCTCGGCAACAGCATTAATAAAAAGCCTAATTGGCCTACAAGCTCTAATCTAACAAACTAACTACATGTAATATATACATAGACTTTCTGTAAACATATTGTAAAGACTCTAGCATGATTATACACATATTAAAACACAATTATCAACTTTACAACACTCAATTTTACTGCTTTTGGCAAAAACTCCATTTTTGACATTTATAATGAAAATCAACACTGTGATTTTGTTTTTCAATTAAAACAGTAAATTCAAAATATCATGGTTATGATTATACACACTCTATCAAATTCAATAGTCAATTTATATATATTAACAATTAATCAAACCTTAATTTCATTTTAAACTAATCCATACTCATATATTTTCATATAAACACTGTAATATGGTTTTCTTCATAAATTTCATACATACATGACTTAATTTCTCTATAATCACATATAAACTCATGAAACAACCTTTTACAAACAATTATCATACTAAACTATATACATATCAATAATTCATCTTTTATAATTATTTTACATAGACTTTTTGGGAAGAGGAAAGCTAAACTTTTAAAGAAAAAGATTGAGCTCCTACCTTTGATTAAGAAGATGATATCCTAGAGTTAGAAGAAGATGGTTATTCTTTTAATTATCAAGCTTCTTTTCCCCCAATTCCTTTCTCAATTTCTCTAGCCTTCCTTCTTCTCTTCTTTTCTCTCTGTAAACACTTCAATTGAGTCTTCTTCAGCGTTGTAATCATTCGTTACATTCTTCCTTACATACAAAAATTTTGTCCCAAGAATCGAAGGAACATATTAATCAAATAACTCAGGATACTCTTTCAACATTTTTTCTTCGAGTTCCCATGCAGCTTCTTCAGCGTTGTGGTTCCTCCATATCACCTTCACAGAAGGTATAACTTTATTCCTGAGCACCTGTTCTTTCCTGTCAACAATTTGAATAGGAATCTCTTCATAAGACAAATCTTTCTCTAACTGCAACGGTTCGTACTCGATCACGTTTTTGTAGTTGGGTTTATATGGTCGTAAAATCGAAATGTGAAACACATTGTGAATGTTTTTTAACTCTGGAGGTAGAGCTACCTCATAAGCCACTTCTCCCACTCTTCACAACACTTCAAAGGGTCCAATAAACCTCAGGCTTAGCTTTCCCTTTTTTACCAAAAATGAATTTTCCCCTTTCAAGGAGAAACTTTTAGGAATACATATCTTCCTACGTCAAATGCATGATCTTGCATGTGTTGATCAGCATACTTCTTCTATCTGTCTTGAGCTGCTACCAATCTTGTCCCGATTAGTTTGACAACGTCAACAGTTTGTTGCACTACTTCCGGTCCTAGCAGTTGACGTTCACCGACATCATCCCAGCATAGTGGAGTTCTGCACTTTCTGTCGTACAATCCCTCGTAAGGTGGCATGCCAATCTCGCGTGGTAACTGTTGTTGTAAGCAAATTCCACTAATGATAAATGTTCTTCTCAGCTTCCTTTAAAGTCCATGACACATGCTCTTAGCATATCTTCCAATGTCTGAATTGTTCATTCGCTTTGGCCATCTGTTTGTGGATGATAAGCCGTACTCATTCGCAACTGTGTCCCCATGCATTCTTGTTGTCTCTTCCAGAAATTTGACGTGAATCGCGGATCTTTATCAGACACAATTGATACTGGCACTCCGTGCTGTTGCCTAATTTTTAATAGCACTTTACCACGCAAGTATACGCGTTCAATTGTAATATTCAGCAAGCAAGGATATCGTTCCCCCGAGGAAATAGACTAATATTTATCAATTACTAATTCTAATGCAATTAATCCTATTTTAAACTAAAAAAATTTTGTTTATGATTTGAAATTTAAACTTAACAAAACTAATGATTAAAATCAGAATTTCACAAGAATAACTGCAGATTTAACAGGTTAAGATTACAACTTCCCTTGGTATTTCATTTAAACTAACTTACTTCCCATTTAAAATAAATCAATTAATATGAATCATTATCCAAGAATGCTTTATGAATATTCACGCACTTCTTCCAAAGACAGGTGAACAAATCCTCCTAAATCCAATCTTTAAGATGCGGAATTATAAGGAACACCCTAGTTAATCAACTCACTATATTCCTATGTGAATCAAGTTAATTAGGGTTTACACACAAATTTTTTCAATGGATACAAAAGACACATAGGTATATTCCTATCCTACATGCTAATCATATTAACCCTATTCAGATTATATGAACAGATGTTATCATATCCAGATCTCAATCTATACTCCATCTTCCAATTTTATATAGATTATCACAGTAATTTTTGGCCAAACAATTAATCAATAAACATAAGATATAATAAACAATTCAATAAAAACCAACTTTCATTCAATGGGAAGCTCGCAATTTAAACTACATACCAAGTTCCGTTGCAATCTTAATTAAAATTTAGTTCATGATAATAATAAAGAAAAACATCATCCAAATTAATAATCCAAACATCCCAGATAGTTACAAAAGATAAAACTAGAGAAGAGAAAAAGAAACTCTGAATTTGCTCTTAAACTCTCTCTTAGATCTTTAGCCCTTGCAATTCTCCTTCGTATTTTTCTTCCTTGTTCTCTCTGCAAATCTCTTGAAAAATTGATTGATTCCTTGCAAAATTCGTTACCTCCCCCTTTTTTAGAGTCCTCTCCTATTTGTATTGGTCTCACCCCTCATTCAGACTCCTTTTTGGCTTCAAAAACCCACTTGACAGCAGAAAAACGCACATCTTTACGCACTAGAGCGCCTAGGCGCTCATCATAGGCTATTTTCAAGCGCCTAGGCGCTTGACCAGGACCACAGAATTACAAAAATACCACTCAGCTTTAATTTTCATGATTTTTGACCTTTTTCTTCTCCGAAATGACCAATTTGTCCCTCCAGCTCCAACCTACAACAAATAAACACAAAACACATAAAAAGATCCTAAAAAACAATTAAATATAACAATAATTAAGTTTAATAATATCGGATTCATAGGTATAAAACCTACTCATCACGTGCCTCGAAACGATCTCTTTAATGTACAATATTGCCAACTGATCAAGATTGAATCTAATCTTTATTGGTAGAAAGTGCGCCGATTTCGTCAGTCTGTCCACTATCACCCAAATCGTATCACATCCTCTCTGAGTAGTTGGAAGACCCACCACAACATTCATCATGATGTGTTCCCACTTCCATTCTAGTATTTCCAATGGTTGAAGTAATCCGATGGGTTTTTGATGTTTGGCTTTTACTCTTTGACATGTCAAGCATTTTGCTATGCATTCTGCAACATCCCTTTTCATATTCGGCCACCAAAAATGTTGTCGCAAATCTTGATACATTTTTGTGCTGCCTGGATGAATTGAATATCTTGAGCTATGAGCTTCGGTCAAAATTTCTTCTTTCAGCTCTGGTGTTGCTGGAACCCAGATTCTTTCCTCAACCGTAGTAGTCCTTTGGTATCGATCTTGTATTTTAAATCACTACCCTCAATCAGATTCTCTTTGATTTTCCCACACTCTTCATCTTGTAGTTGAGCATCCTTCATTTTGTCCACTAAAGTTGGACCAGCTTCTATCTAGAATAGTTGTTCGTCAAATTCTTTTGGAAATTTGATTTCAAACTCTAGTTTTGTCATTGCTAAAATGAGCTCCTCCTGAGTTGTTATCAGCATCAACTTTTCCCGATCTTTCCTACTTAAAGCATCTATAACCATATTCGTTTTTCCCGGATGATAAAAGATCTCACAATCGTAATCTTTTATAATTTCCATCCACCTTCTTTGACACATGTTCAAATCCTTATGAGTGAAAATATACTTCAAACTTTTATGGTCTGTGTAGATCTCACATTTCTCTCCATAAAGATAGTGTCTTCATATCTTCAGAGCAAATACAACTACGACCAATTCCAAATCATGGGTCGGATACCCTTTCTCATAATCCTTCAGTTGTCTTGATGCATACGCAATAACTTTGTCGTTCTGCATAAGAACACAACCCAACCCTTTGTGTGAGGCATCACTATAAACTACAAAATTTCCTGTATTATCTGGTAATGTCAACACAGGTGCCACACTTAGCTTCTTCTTCAAATCTTAGAGACTCTCTTCACATTTCTCCGTCCAAACAAATTTTACAGCTTTCCTTGTCAAATTTGTTAGCGGAGTGGCTATCTTAGAAAAATATTGAATAAATCTTCTATAATAACCGGTCAATCCTAAGAAAATCCTCACCTCCGAAGGTGTCCTTGGTTGTTCCCAAATGATTACACCTTCCACTTTTGATGGATCCACTGAAATCCCATCCTTGTCAATAACATGACCCAAAAATTGTACACGGTCGAGCCAAAATTCGCACTTAGAGAATTTTGCGTACAGATTTTCCTTTCTTAGTGTCTCCAATGTCAAACGTAAATGTTCCACGTGTTCTTCATGAGTTTAGGAATACACCAGAATGTCATCAATAAATACCACTACAAACTTGTCTAAGAATGGTTTAAACACCCTGTTCATCAAATCCATGAATGCAGCAGGGGCATTAGTTAAACCAAAAGACATCACCAGAAACTCGTAATGTCCGTACCGAGTTCTGAATATCGTTCTAGGTATATCCTCCTTTCTGACCTTCAATTGGTGATACTCACTTCTCAAATCAATTTTCAAGAAATATTTAGCACCTTTCAACTAATCAAACAAGTCATCTATTCTAGGCAACGGATACATGTTCTTAATATTGTAATATCCGAGTTTTATTTTTATTTTTTTAAAAAATATTTTTTTATGTAATTTAAGATTTGTTAATAAATGAATTTATATGAAACTTTTGGGTGATTTCATTTATTAGAAGTATGTGTGTGGTACATATATGTGTTATTTCAAGATATGTGATGAGATGTATTTAAATGATTGGTTTAGTTTTATTTAACTATTTAAATAAAATTAAGTAAGGAATTATTCTATTTTATTACGTGGGATGATATTAATTCATGAGCTGGAGTTAGGAGCAGAATTTAGAGATGCGGACTATGTATTCGAGTCCAGAACATCAAAATTAGTCAGGATAGAGTGTAATCACGAAAAAGTGTCACAGTTGACTTTTTGGTCAAAGTCAACTTATTTACTTTTTCGAACAAAAAATCAACTACGAATTTCAGAGATGAATTTGAATAAACGAATAGTCCCATGACATCCGGAATGTCGACTTTAGTAGGAATCAATATATGGTTCGCAAAGTTTGGTTCCGAAGGATAAAATAGTCAAATAGCTTATTAATTGATTAATTGATTAAAATAATATATGTATTTTTTTTTAATAATAGAAATTAGCTGAACTGATGGACCCATGAGACTATTAAATTGGGACAAGGGAGGGAGTATACGTATATTACATAATAGCTAAGGTGGAAGTAATTTATTTTATTCCTTAAAATCAAAATTCTTTTTGTTTTTCTAACTCCCACATTCATTTTCTCTAACTCCCACATTCTTCCTATTAATTAACTATATTATTATAGTATTAAGTATTGTGAGTAACTAATCATTAGAGTTGGGGGTTGTTGGAGTTGAGGGTTATGGGAATCAAAAGACACTAACAAAGCTATACATATATACAAACACACTTTTTTTAAGAAAATTCCACCAAGTGAGTAAACATTGAGAGAAATTAAGAGCCTAAGAGAGTTAGAACTAATTTTGGAGGATTACTGAGGATTTGACAAACAAGGAGAAGGAGCATCATATTAAACCAAGAAGAAATTCATCAAAAGGTAATTCATGAACCCATTTTATTTTTATAACAAAAAATGAGAAGAAAATGCATATAAAATTGGTATATGATTTGTTGTGGCTTTGTGTTGCCATGTACTGTTGTTTGATGATTATAGATCATTAACAATAAAAGATATGGATTAATCATGCATCAAATTTATAAAAAATCAAAGAATTAAGCAATGCGTGCTCTACCTTTGATAAAATGTCCCTAAGGTGCTAAATTAATCATCAAGGTGGAACTTTGTTGAAGTTTGATGTTGTGAAATATAAAAACATGTGAGAGTAGATGATCTGGACATTAGGAATAATTTAATTGCATGCTAGAAGCAAAATCCCAGATTTTTGTCAAATTGGGTTTAACTAGTAATCTGTGATTTTTGGGTTTTTGGAGCCTCGGGATCATGGTGTATATGACTCGATTAACGTATGTAATAATTTTATAAAATAGTATGTAACATGAGCTACAACCTATCCAAATTTCATAGGAAAGGGAGTTAAATTGAGCAAGTTATGAAAATCGTAAGCATGCATGTTGGTAATAAAATCTGCAGAATTTTGGAAATTCCAGAATTTTTTTCTACGTATAAAACTAGTGCTTGCACGCTTTTCTATGCAGTGGGTTTGTGGTCTTAGCATGCTAGTTTTATGAATGTTATATTTTTGTAAAATACCTTGATTCATCATTAATATTATAACTCACAATATTTAACAACCAGGTCGTTCTCAGGAAAGAGGGGGCTTTCAGATAAGATTTCTCCTTATTGGCGCGCAATTAGGTGACCAAACCTCTCCTTGAAAAAACTTCTAGACATTTTCAATATTGCAAATAATAATATGAATAACTTTATCGTCTCAATTATTGATTTAATAATATAATATATTATGCA